>JAZGTI010004979.1:9900-26620 GCA_036877585.1 Botia kubotai | reverse complement strand
AAAGTCTTACAAATCTCAGAAGGCATGAGGAATGAAGAGTAAATGAAAGCACAAATGTTTTTCAGTGAACTAATTCTAAAGTCTAAAACGATTCAGAATGACCAGCAGCAGCACGGGAAAGTTAACTTTAGATGTTTACCTTCATTAGCCGCTGCCATAATTAACTGTCAGCAAAAGCCCCCTCAGGCTATTAACACTTAAACACTTTCTCTTGTTGCTGGCTTCAGGCAACATGATTAGATTTAAACTCAAAAATCAAAGCTAATAATATATAAACCCTATAAACTTCATAAACGTCAGAACCCTTTAAACTATAAAAAAAAGACTTGTGTTCAGATAAAAAAAACAGATTCTTAATGTTCCATTTATTGTTCTGGCATTATGATAAGTGGCAATGTCTTTACATGCGCTGATAGCATTTTATAATTAATGATTACAGTCAATTACAATGTGAGAAAATCATTTTTTTACTGCCGAATTTAGTTTACGGTGTAGTAAGCATGCATAATGACTGCGCTAACTCCTATTAGGTTGAGGTTTTCTCAAAAATATATTCTCAGCTTCAAATAGAACTACTAGATAAATGACACCGGCTCCCATAATCAAAACAATTTACTCTTTAAATTGCTTTTAGATTGACATTCAAAAGCAACCAGTGTGTGATGTGAGCAAAATATTTCCAGTATTAGCATCTGAAAAGCACTGTAGTTGCCAGCCACCAGCAATGGGCATTTCAGAGAGATGAGAGCTAGATTCAGATCCTCGGTAGCATGATGATGAGATGGCACATCTCCATATGCATATTTATTGGCCGCCTGGAAATATTAAAGCATTTTACAAGAAGTTGTGTGTCTTGTGACTTAAGAGTTCTTATGATAACGTCGAATCTGATTTGTTTATCTTACAGGTTTTGACACACTTGCGGGGGTTGTAAGAAATCCTGCACGTTTCCCGGCCTACACATTAACACCTGACATCAACTCTTGTACTTATAAACACCTACCTTCACTAGGAGAACAGGGTGAAACTTTTCCAAAATTATAATTTTTTTAATTTATTATCATAGTAAATGTTTAAAGGAGGAAGAGTTTAGGCTTGAATTAGGAATTTGTATGTGTGAACGGCTAATTTAAACTTCTTCAAATATTTTAACACTATTTTCTACTATCCCAAGTTGCTTTGTCTAAATGTGCTGTAAACTTTCTTGTGCGCATATCACTACAAATACCTTGTTAGTGGATATTAGTGAGGTTTCTGCATGTCTGTCTGCATTACCTCAATCTCAGGCTGAATTAAATGCAGAGCAGGATCTGATTTTAAAACCAGAGCAAATGTTTGAAGTATTAAATCTAAACCTTGTGCTTTGCACTTTTCTGTAATGCCTAGTTCACAAATTTACCTTCCAGGCAGAAGACAGATAATGGATGCATTTGAATCTGTTATTTCTCTGGTGGAATTTTCTGGAATTCAAGCTGATTTGATGAAAGCAATAGAATAAAATGAATAAAAAAGAACTAAGAAAGAGTAGTACCTTTCCCCCACCCAGAGGGACAGCCTCATATAATGTTAGGTAATGCTCTTAATTTCAAGCAATTCTGTTCTTCTAAAATGTTGGAATATAATTATTCATTTTATTCATTCATATATAAATATATAATATATATCTATATATAATAAAGCTGATTACCCCTGATAGGATATATTAGCATAAATATTGAAAGTTAACTAATTGAACTTATTCAGCAGTATATAAGGCAGATGAATGAATCACACTCTTTTGCTTTCCTTATGTGATTAAATTATGAAAGTATTACTGCATCACATATGTGTTACTATGAACAGAATTTATAATGTTTGCAAATGGAGCTTTCATGATATACGTGAGCCTTCATGGGTACTGTATGTGAAAGGCTGGCAGAGAGAACATACACACCAACATTATATTCCCATTTAAAATGCAAAGTAGATCTCTTTCAACCATTTGCTGTGACTGACAAATCATATCCTTTACAAATTCATTTGTATAAATATTTTAAACACGGCAGCACATGATGATGATTGGTACAGCTTTAATGTAGTGCAATTGCATTCGGTTTGAAAGCAGACGCTCTTTGAAAAGAGGGGGGAGCATAAGAGGAGTTCCTGACCTTGGTGGATGTGCTTTGTGTCCATCAGTATTCCATTATGATTGTGCCCTATTTTTATGGTGATTGGACCACATCAATCACATTTAAAATTCTAACAGTTTTGCCCACCACTGTGAGGACAAATGAAATGCCAGTGGAATCTCCTAGCGATCTTCTCGAGAACATCGAGGCCAATAGATTGAGGGTAATGTGATAAATATATTTTTTTGGTTTGGTGCTATAATGGTTCAGGAGTCTTTACATGGTCTTTCCGCCTTTACAATTGAATGTGAGGCATGTCAACATCTCATTTTGCCTATTTTGCTCATTTTGCCTCTCAAGTGTGTTTCATTTAGGAATCAACATTGTCTTAGATGTTTCTCTTAGGAGAAATGCTTAGGATAAAAAAACAAATGAGACAATTGTTGAAATGTATTAAGAGTATAAAGCTATGTTTATGTAGATTGTATAGCTAAGATATTTTGGATGTATTTAATGACAGATGCTTGTAATAGTGACTTTTGATTGCAGTTTGAGGCATTGTTGCGATCTCTGATGGAGATGTATGTGAGATTTATGGGTCTTTTTCTCGAGAGAAATATCTGAGACGCACTTAATCAGAAGTCTCCCTATGCTATCTATTCAATCTTATTGCTGTCTAGTAGACACAATATATATAGTGAAGAGATCTCATCTGTGATTTTTCTTTTCTGTGGGTTTTGGTGTAGATTATTATGATAAGGCCAATGTTATCATCCTTGTGAATCATTCCATGTGAATAATGCACAAATGAGGTAGAGACCGATCACATTCTGGTTCATAGTATAAGTGGATATGCAAATGTAACCATGAATATACAAAAAAGGATTGTTGATGGATGAGATGACCCTATAAGATGACATTTCACAATTTACATGCCATCAGTGATTCAAAAGAGCCCTTTTCCAATGCGGATAGAATTTCAAAGGGGGTTAACTGTAATAAGGTCACCCTGTGATTTGTGCATTGATCAGTGCCAGTTTCCTCTTATGCAGGGTGAGATGTTGGTCTAAAGGGCAATTATCATTCCTGCAGTGCACAGTTGAGCTCCACCAGATCAGCTTTGTCTTCCTGCTCATTCTGTTTTAGCCTCTTTGTTTAACATGAAAAAACATCTGCAGAGCTGCTATGACTGTGCGTTAGTTATTCTAGGGGTTTTTATGCCCTCGTAATTTTTTCCATATAAACTGGTGATGGCCATCCATAGGTGAATAAAACGTGCAGATGGTCCAGATCAGAAGTGTCAAACTGCAGTCCAGAAGGGGCTACTGTCTAGCAGAGTTAAGCTCCAGTTTTACTCCAACACACCTGCCTGTAATGTTTAAGTAGTCCCGAAGACCATTCTTAGCTTGTGCAGGTGTGTCTCATTAGAGCTGGAGCTAAATTCTGCAGAAAGGTGGCCCCCTGGACTTTAAATTGATACCTGTGGGCTAGGTTCTGGGCTACAGGGTAAATGACAGATGAGCTCATGCTTAGCAGCAGATATTCCCCATCACTGAATGGCTCACAGATCTGCCTAAAGCTACTAGAATACAAATGGCATCTGCTTCTATTATTTTCACTATTTATTTTCACAGTTTACCAATGGACAATATATGTTATGTACCATAATACCATAATATATATCATAATTACCATTATCAAAGCACATATAGAGACTCTAGAACCAAACCTAGAAAAGTGTAGGGGAAAGCATGCCCCCTAAGCTAATATGGTTCTACTGAAAAATCTAGTTACATTTTTAGTGTTGCTAGTTTTGATTAGTAAAAAGATTAGCACATAGCTAAAGAAATACGAAAAATAGCTTTCAATAAATGTCTTACAGTTACAGGGTCTGTCATTTCAGATTTCAAGTAGAGGTTTATTACTATACTGGTGCACATGGTAAATAAACTGAAGCAGTGTTGCTGGTCTTTGACTCAGTGAGACCTCTGTGCTGTGTTTTAGAATGTTGCTCTGTGTTGTGTCTCTGTAGTCTTGTTAGATGGACTCCATATGAGCTCCTTAGTGTGCTGTACTGCAAACCCCTGAATTCAATGATCAACAGTCATGTGGACACAGTAACATTGCTTTAGGAGAGATAAACATAAATTGGGCCAAACATGAAATTCAACAGACAGATTGACTGATTGACTGATAGATTAGCTTTCCGGGGGTTGTAAGGCACTACTTCCTTTATTTTCTTAAAATTTGTAATCGTTGAATAAAATACTGCTTTATAGCAATGTGTAGTGTAAAAACACTATGCAAGTAAATTGAACTGAAAAAGTGTTTATATTCTTTTTGTCCCTGCTCTGATCTCTCCATCTGACACTCTGATGTGTTCTGGTTCATTACCTACAGCAGAGAATCAGGTCACTCCAAATATACAGCTTATAATTAGGCCTCAATTGTAGCCATCCAGCTGCAATATTTACCCTGCTGAAAGAGCCGACATCCTCTTTGATGACACTATCAGAACCACAGCACAATGATATCTGCACCAACAGCAGTTTTTCTTCCCCAACGATAAGGTTAATTTAGCTGTTAAATCACGCTTGGATTATAGCATTAAGCGAAAACAGCACTCAGACCTGTAGCTGCTCCTGTGCTGACCATTTATCATAGCCAGTAGTCGGGGCTCTGCAAAAAACACACGATAAAAGCTGCTTCCAGAACACAGTGTAGGTGGCACCACATAATGTACGCAATGTAAGATTATCTAATGTGTGAAGCACAGGAGCGAGAGGGTGACGATGGCCAATTTAATTGTGCCTTAATGTCCCCCCTGGTATCTGACGTGTCCTTATTTTGTAGCCAGCCAGAGGCAATTATCTATGCTTAGCCGCATGCTTACAATTTCCCCCTTGGCGTGTGCAGTTCTCCTGTTTGCTTTGAATGTTCCCTAACTGTTGCACAATGTGTCACACAAATCCATCGGCGAGAGATGAGCTCAACATGCTGATGATGTGTAGTAAGTTGTTATGTGCTGTCTCAAGTCTCTCATTGTAATGCATGATGCATCGGCTAAATGCATCGACTGAAAGAGACTGTTTGTCTTTGTGGTTTCTCTGGTCAGCCGTGCTGTGTGCGTTAGAATCATTGTGCCATCGTCAACCTGCCACCTCACTGCCGCAGGATACGCCACCTGAATGAAACAATCACCCCGCTGCTACTGAATATTAATACACGTTTCATTATATTTATTTTTTGCAGTTGTTGCCGCATAATTATGCTTGGAGTGTGTAAACCTTTGTTTCAGTTGTTTAGTATTCAGTGTTCCTGGAGCTATGGTAGCACATGGCAATAGCAAATATGGAATCGTAGGTTCCATTTCCACAGAATGCATTGACTGAAGAAATGTATAGCATATGAATAAGTGACTTTAAATAAAAAAGTGTCCCAAATGTGTACATTTGTAAATGTAAATGCGCTATATACTGTGCGTTCAAAAAAACGTGCTATGAGAGGGAGGGATGGATGAATTATGGGAAAGGAAGGAAGAAAAAGAAAGACCATGCATGGTTTCCCATGCATGATCCTTCCGCTGGTCCTTTAGCCCTTCCGCTGTTCTCACTTTTCCTAGTGGCATCATGTTGAGAGAGGGAAAGCGTTCACTCAACTGCATCCACCTGGGTATCTGTCATAAGATTGAGCTGGAAGTGAAGAACAGAAATGTGTGAAGCATTCTGGGCATATAGTATTTATATCTGTATAGATGAATAAATGAACCCAGTCTTTTTTATTAATTTGGGGTACTTTATTTTTAAGAATGACATCTTTTGATGGTGCTATTTAGTTTAATGTCACAAAATAGCCGGCTTCACGGTTCAACCCCATAAACTGTGTTAAGTCTCAGTAATGCTCTGCTTTATTGTTTTTCCCAACTGCTGCAGGGGTTTCATATGTTTCAGTGAAGGATTATGTCATGAAGCTTTGCCTCAAAGTGGTCAGCTTTCTATTCTTAGTATAAATCAAGTCACATCCCAGCAGCCTGAATCACCAGGTCTCCAGTTCACATTTTTACATCTATAGCCTCTATAGTCTAAGTACAATATCTTGCAATCCATTAGGGAACCTTCTGAAACCTGATCTCACACTGCTAGATTGAACCACCTGTGTGGGCCCATTTTACATCTTTGTAATGTATTATATTGGTTTGCCCTCAAAGAGGAAAGTAAAGTCATTTCCCTGATTTCCACATACCTTATCGCAGGCGTAAATGGCAGGCGTCAACACATTCATATTTTCGTACGCTGACTGAAATAAAAATAGCTTATTCTGACAGCTGATGCCTGTGACACCAAATTATATGCCTTTGCCATTTCTATGCCCTCCCCCAGCCCCATAAACACGTTTAATAAATGTTCCATCAAGAATTACAGAGTTTCCTCTCAGGTGAGTGCCGTGTAAAAAACACTGTATGGAGCTGAAGGGATTTTGGCCCCCCGTCTAATCCCGTAAGCCAAGTGTATGGGCAGAAATGAGGTCAGGTGAAATCTCTTCCTCTGCAAAGACCAATTTACCCCGTATGAGTGGGGAGAACGCATCAGATTCACGGAGTTCCAGCAAATCAGGTTGTGCGACTCAGCAAGTCCCTTACTTGACTCATAAAGACGGTCAAGCAGCCACGGTCAAGTGCTGTAGTCGTGTGTCTAATGAGACTGAATGGATGCCGTCTGTGTGTGAAGTGATGAGGCCGAAACAAATTAAACAGCTCTTGATAGAAAGGGAAGGAAGGGAAATAGACTGGCAGAGAAAATAGAGTTCTCTCATGCATTCCAATGATGGCACCTCAGTGGTCATATTATCAGACGGGATGCAGACTTCTCCAGTCTGCATGCACAGTGGGGTTGATGGGGTCTGAAGATGGTCTCTCACCCTCGTCCTGTAACTCTCAGACTGTGTGCATGGACCCCGAGTGTGTTTATTTCTCTAAGGAATTGAATCACAGAACTCTCTGTATGTATTTCCTCTCACTGAAGAAATGAATCAGCATTGTCAGCTGCCATCTGATGCATTGAGCACAGGGGAGATATTAAAATTACTGTGTTTTTCCTTTCCTGTTTGATAAATTACTTGTGGTTTTTCATCACCAATGCAATGGATTGTCTTTCAAATACCCTTATTTAAATGATCCCCAACCATCTGTCATGGCTTTATGCTAAAACCCCCAATGAGGGAAGGGCAAAGCATGTCTTACATTGAGCTCTTTGCTTTACAATAAAATGTTTAATAATGTTCACTAATGTAAGTACATGCGTGAAGATAGCAGCCAAATGACTGTCATTGTGGTATAGCTCAGGGCCCCATACTACTCCCTAAGCAAAACACGTACACATACCCACACCCACAAACTGTGCTCATCTCCATCACTCAAAATGACATGCAGTACACTGCAAATCATTTTATTAATCAGTATTTCTCTCTTGTTTTTCAGTGAGAAATACTGAAACATCCGGATACATGCACAGGAGAAAAAATGGCATTATATATCAAGACTTGTTTTTCAGAAAATATATTATTTTCTGACCCCATTGGCAAATATATTGTTTTAGCCATAAATCTAACAGTGTTTTTCACAGTTCAGCCAAAGTGCAAAAAGGTCAACTCACGGTTCCCTTCAGATACAATTCTGATTTTTCATTAGTGAGGTTTTCAATCTGATGTTTCGAGCCGAATGCTTATTAATTCAAGCAGCTATATGAACTGAAGTTCAGACATGCGTGCTTTATACACATTCCTGTCTTATCTCCTGTCTATTATCTCTAAATGTGGTTTCATCAAGATCAAACATTTTGCGGCATTTAAACTTTTTTTTTAGTTTATTTTAGTTTTTAGCTCTGACTTTTTTAACCTCACTAGCAAATATATTGTCTTACTAACAAATATATTGTTTTTTTATGATTACGTTTAATCATGTTACGTTTAACCACAACTTGACAAGAGTGCAAAAAAACACAGTTGCCTTAAGCTATACTTTAGAGTTTTCAAATCTGTGATAAACTGAGCAAAACAATCATTGTTTATAGCCTACATTATATTAGTTAAACATCAGATATGCATGCTTCAGTAATCAGATCGCTCCCAAGTTTTGCACCCTGTTTTAACCTGTTTTACTTCAGTATTTAGCACTTACTCTGTGATCAGATCACTAAGGAGGTTAAAAGATCATAGACAACATCCAGTTGAAGCCTGACTCGCACCTGGAGGCCTATATGGACTCACCTTGATGGATTGGCCTCTAGCTTTCAGGACCTATGACACTCCACCCCCTCACTCAGACTCCCCCCACCTCCAAAAGAGTCTTTCCGTTATAGCCCACCATGTGCTCTGCGGATTACCTCTTAGTCTAACTCAGAATGGAAGCTTGCCACGCCATCTGCTCTGAGGATGATCAGACGCGGGGATTCATGCCAGTGTCTGGCCACCAGTAAATTAAGGTAAAGCGTTTGTGATGAGAAAACCCTGAAACACAAATAACCTCACTCTGTATCGCCCTAAATCCTCAACTTGTTTCAGCAACGCCATTAGTGTGCTTGATGCCCTTGCACGTGTAGGTTGTAGGTAAACGTCAGACAGGACCAAGATTAGAGGCTCGGTTAATGGTCCAATTAGAGAACAATAGTGTCTTTTTTAACTGCTTACTGTCGTAGGAACAGGTATATGGCATCTGTGTATGTATGTGTGCTGTTTGATTGGGCTGGATTTCAGCCTAAAACTGCTCAGAGTCAGCACACTTTTACTCCATTAAGCATAGATGGCTTTGAAACCCATTTAGCTGTTTATATACTGAACCCCAATCAGTCTACCTCAGGCAGACCTTATTGAGTCTGTCTGCACAATGCATCTTTGGTTTGTTGAGATTCTGTTGAAGCATGTATGGCCTGAAAATATGAAATGTCTATGTGAGTTGCTTCAGATGGACACATTATGCGATATGGTGCAATCTGAACACCACTGCAGGGGTGTTCACTGCCAGGCATGCAATACAAGATGACATGTTGTAAAAGAAGAACATACTTGCACATTGAAATCTGTAATCCATGCATACTGTACTATTGTAATCTGTTTGTAGGTGTGTATGTGTAAATGGGTGAGTATATCCACTAAAGATAAGTATGAGAGTCTTCTGTTGTAGTATTCATGAGATATGACCAAATAAAGCAAATTAAATTCCCTACCAATGCGATTTAACATGGCTGTCAAAAGTGAATATTCAATATACTGTTATATTGCCATAAGCTTATGTGTATACATAATTTAAAAAATAATAAAAGGTTGGAATTTATTATATTCTGTTTTAAAGATTATTTGTTTTAAAGATATTCTGTTTTTCTTAATTTATGCATCAAAGAGTCATTAGCTTGAGTTATGATTGTTTAAACAATTTATTTCATTCCTATTATCGAAGTAACCTTTCAAATCAAACGCTTTCCTCGGCAAAGACACATATTTCAAATGTCTCATTTTAATTAGGTCAGTCCAGAACCAGGGGATTCACACATGAAAAGTTACTAATTGTTAAACAGATGCGTTTCAATTAAAAAAGCCTTACACAGTAGAAAACGTGAATTAACGCGAGCATTTTATTGAAAAACAAATTTGACAGGCTGTGATCTGTGGCAATACACACACATGCAACATTTGCATGCGAAGTGAAAACATCTGAATGTGACGAGAATCCCTCGGCTCGTTTGTTGCAAAGCCGTATATATCCCTTGAGGGTAACAAAGCAAAGCGGACTGCGCGGACTGTTTAGCACTGGTGGGACCCGCATTAACCAGTAATTTAAAAGGCGAGGAGAGCCAATCTCTAAAAGAGATGTAACGACAGTTCTGAGGACGCATATACATTACAGCAGCCCGCATCATACAAGCCTGACTGAAGCCTCTCTCTCTTTTTCTGCTCCGTCCCCTTGACACTGCAGGGGTGAATACTGAATTCAGCTGAGCGCTTTGCTCTCCCCCTCATTCTGTTTTTACAGAGCTCTGCACAATGCTCAGATGAGGGAGAGAGAGATAGTGTGAGGACAAGTTAAAGAGAGCCAAAGGCGAGTGAGAGCAAGAGTGATTGAAGAGAAGACCAGCGAGAGTCTGTGCGAGACTGAGAAGAGTTTATTGCGATCGCGGCTGGATTACAGCGCTTTCATTCTCTGGAGACTGTGGGACACTTGGCAGGTATGTGCCGGTTTTCATTTATTTACGGCATAATTTTTTTCCCGATTGCATTTTAAAACACCACCGATTAAGTGTAATTAATGTGACAAATAACGTTAGAAAAGTGAAAACGTGCAGATGTTAGTATAATGAACTTGTTTTACGCTTATAATGGCGCTTAAAATAAAGCCAAATTTGCTCATAACAAGATATAATAAAAAAGAATAATAAAACCTGTTAAATTATGTGTTAAATATAAATGCAAATTGTTGATTACATTATAAAACAGTTTATACATTGTAGCTGGTAAATCATTTGTATTGCCAGGGAACATCTTGTGCAGTTGTTCGATCATCATTCGAACCTTGTTTCTTTAACGCATTGACATGTAAAAAAACGTTTTTTTTATTTGATCACTTTGAAATGCATTGAGGTAGTCGTCAGACACATTCTGTAAGCACTGTTGCGGACGTGTGTGAGTGTTATTGATATCTACTGTAACTCTGAAGTATGTGATGGGATGCTTGCGGTCGTTAAGCACCACTGCAGACACTAGGGGTCGGTTCTTAATGCACTGGTGATAGGTAAAATATTTATCCCAAGTGAGTACAGTAATGAATAAGAAATGCAGTGCTAAGAGTGCAGAAAGAATTTCTTCCAATATTTTAGTCAACAGGAAACTAATATACCTAAAAATACACATTTTTACAATTATATGAAAATAAAGATTGCATATAGTTCAAAGGTTGTTTTATTTTACCACTTTTTGTAGAAGAATAGGAAGCTAATTCAAAATAAAATGGCAGTCAAATTTATATCACCCTGTCATACACAGGCTAACAAAGCGTAGCAGCTTTGTCAGGTACCAAACAGAGACAACCCTGAAGTTCAACAAACAAATAATGACACTGCAAATAGCGAGGAGGAGAGAGCTATACAGACAGATCCCCTGAATAACCCAAGCCATACTGAAAGTTTCAGTCATTTTCTCTGCGTTGAGAATAAAAATGTTCTGTCTGGGTGGAAGTATATCTTATTGAATACCTGAGCCATCTCCATTTATCCCAGAATGATTGTGTGTTTACAAAGATTCCTAAAACGGACTATAATGTTTTTGAATTTTTGTTTGTCAAGCATTGTCTCTGCATTTGTAATGTACACGTTTGTATTTCACAAAGAAATACATCACTTATTCATTCCCAGCCAAATTAATACTATAACATGTGTCTTCCATTACCCAGTGGCATAGCTTTCAACATCTGCTGATAATAGCCCCCATAGAACTCTGTTGTTCACGGTCTTAACATTGATTGTGTGCGTTCAGACCTTCAAATGCTGGCACATCGGTGTCCAGGCCATTCTCCTGGGCTTCATCTGGAGAGGCCAATAACTATGAGATTAAACCCAGTGTTTCATTACATCTCAGACTCAAGAGGACACAGCAATGCAATTAAACACATCTCTTTATTTTCCACAGCTGTCATCGATGTGTTGGCTAAATAAAGAACAGGAGAAACAGAGAGACTGTGAAAACAGAGATTCAATACTTACAACAAATGACAGATTAATACAGGCCATACATGAATACTTCATGCAGTTACCATAGGGGAAATGTTTAAAATACTATCTTTCTTATATGTAACAATTCCAGCTAAACCACTATGCTGATCTGTATTCACAATTCAATACTGGCCATTAAATTCAGGATATGATAGATTACTTTACTGTCTCAAACACCACAGAATAAGAAATCATCATGACACCCCATATGTGGCAACTATTGAAAGGCCGTGAATGTCTGTTCTGTGAAAGCCTGTTTTATCCATGCAAAAAAATATTCAGCACACAAGCCATTTTTTCAGGACATTATTTCATTATTTTGAGATAATATCTCAGTTCTTCAAGATAATTTTATTACTTTGAGATAATATTTATAAAATAATGACATATCACTATTGAGTTAGTATTCAGGGGTACATTCACGTTTATAGAACTTGACACCTTGTATGTAGGTTTGTTTAGCCCTACAGACACAGAATACTAGAATACAAAAAAATCTGAGACTGATCTGAAGATGATATCTCAAAATAATGAGATCATTTTTACTAGTGTTTTCAGATGTTCCACTATATATACAACTACACTGTATATTTGCACGTTTAAAGTTATTTACATTAGGTTCCAATGTACAATACTTAATAAGAACCAAATATATAGAAGAATAAGAAAAACATATAGACCTACACATTTGTATTGATTGTAAGACACAGGAAGAGGACGCTTTCATCAAACCTATATGTATTCAAAGAAATAAGATCATCCAAATATTGCAACTGCTAGACGCTCAGAAAATATTTCCACATGTGGGTGCTGGAAATGATTCTGCCTTGGGGAGAAAAACATACAGTTCTCTTGCGTAGAACATGATTTTAAAAAGAAGATGATCTTAAAAAGAAGCATTTTTAAGGACAGCGGTACGAGTTCACCAATTTTCCCTAAAATTTATCACACTGTTCTTCTAATTGGTCTATCATGACATCCAGCAGAGTAAAGTTCCATATTAAAAACAGATAAAGCACAGCTATGACCTTTCAGCGTGCTCCTATTTGTATTACTATGCGGCATCTGTAGCTTATCTACAGATATCTGTTGCTTAAATAACCATCAAACGTGCAGAGATGATTTAACAGCACTCACCTGAGCTACTTTACCAGTGCCACTTAAATGGTTCACTTAATAAAACAATAACTATTACTTATACCTTGTCATTAACAAAAACATCACTGCTAAACATGGCCATAGGCAGCTATGGGGTCGACAAGTTTTTGAGCTCATTAAATTGTTCATATTCAAAAGTAAAGTTTGAAGCTATATTCATTAATTCCTTTATTCACATTTAATTATTTATGATGTCTCATTTTCAAGGGGACTGTATCCCAAGAAAACTGAATGAAAGCTGTGGTTGAAGCTTTTCCTTTGATTCAGGAACAGTTTACACAACTGGCTAGATTGTTTATAGTGCGCTGTCTAAAAGAAAGTTAGGGTGCCGGTGCAGCCCCTCCCATTCAGTACTGCTCGTAAATTGACAATAATGGAAAAGACACGTGGACAGTGGGAGCTTTATTGCTGGTGGCACATCACATTCAAAAAGAAAAGAAATGATTACCGTGACTATCTGAAAGAAACTCCCAAAAAAACAGTAGCACACTGCACCGGCTACAGTCACAAACGGTCAATAGCCATGATAATAAGCTTTTATTGTTCATTTAGTTGCTAATATTTCACAACATCATTGCTAATATATATAATTAATTTTGCTGTAGAGATGTATAATAATTTTTGCATTGGAGGACTGTCCTCAAAAAGCCTTTTTACCTTAAAGTTACATTTTATTTACATAACTTCATTTGTAAACATTTAGAGAGACCATTTTATGCCATAAGGAATTGCTTAAATGAGTAGAAGCAAAATTGTTCAACGGTGCAATGAATGCTGTGGATATAGATACAGCGTCCAGAGGGTCTATAGCAGTGGGTGTAGTTTTTACCTAATGTTTAATATAATTAAGTAGTTTTAAAGCTCAGTTCTTTGCTGAAGTAACATTTTCAAAGTATAAAGTTAAAAGTATTCTGACAGTAGTAAAAAATGTACAGTCAATTTCCCTTGAGTTTGCTAAGTAAATAAAACCTGTCTTTAATAATCTCTTTCAACTGTCAAACGGTTTTGCTTAACCATCCCATGACTGGGAAGACATATGTCACATGCTTAAAAAAATAAAGGCTCCTAATAGGTTCTTTGTCGGGCTGTGTGGTTCCATAAAGAACTGTTAAGATCCACTGAAACATTTTGTTGCACGAAAGGTTATTTAGTGGGAAAAGGTTCCACAGACTGTAAAAAGATAAGAAATAAATTTGTTTTTAAACTCTGACTGAAAGGTCCTTTGGGGAACCAAAAATTGTTCTTCGATGACATAGCTGTAACCTTTTTTAGCGCCTTTATTTTTAAGAGTGTTATAGCAGCAATAAAAACATTCCATTCAGAAATGTGCTCCAAAGTAAGACTAAATGTAAGATATACACCCACATATCTGTTTTTAAAATGAACAATGTTCCGTGAGTCAGAACTCACTTTTGAGTTCTGTTGGGCCAGACATATTGCTGTGTCTGCCATGTCCTTTTCTTGTGCACAAATTAAACTGAGATTTGAATGTTTTCTTTGAGGATAGACTGCCTAAGGGCAGTTTATATGTGAACCACTTTAAAAACACAGGTATTATACTCTAGCAGAGCGACTGAATAAATGCACAACATGGTGAACAGAACTGGGTGTGAATAAAGTCTGTACATAATCATCAGTTTCGATCTTGAAGACAGATGAGATCAGCAAAGATACTGTCAGAGGGGTTATGGTTACTTGATACCACTGGTAAAAGAATTCTGAGTAAGATATTCGCTGTTCAAATGCATCATGTTACACCGATTCTAATTCAAAATTAAAGAGCCGATGAACCTTAGTTAGGGTAGATTGCATATTTAACATGATGCCAATGAAACTGAGGCTGTGAAGGACAGTTATACAGACCATTGAACGGTGCTAGGCAGTGTTGCCAGATGTTGCTGGAAAACAGACCTTGTCAGAAGCGTGGGTTAATTAAAATGTTCCACATTTACAGCTGGTCATTAGAATCAATGAATTCATCTCTCCTTTTTGCACATGCACACATTAATTCACACATTTACACATCATTGTAATTAATAATGTCATGTAAAATGTCTTGGACAGCAGATATTTGACAACTGCTATTAGTGGTTGGTCATATGGATTATGGAAATCAGCCTCAAAAACCAAACTCCATAACCTCCAATATTTATAAGCCACTTTGAAAAACGTGACCCATATGCTTATAATGAGCAGACATGGCAACAGGGGTTCTGGTTCATGTCTAGACTCAGAGAGAATGCTAAATTTTTTCCTGTATAAAATAACATGGAATTCTGCACAAAAAGTGGATTTAGATACTGTAAAAAGTTGTTAAATGATATCTGAAATGCTAATCAATAAACCAAAATATTGAATAAATGAACAGAGAAGGTGTAGGGAATGTATAGAACTTCAAGAATGACAGGTGTTCCAGTTCTGCTGAAATCTGCAGAGCTTTCTGCAAAGTTTTCAGGGACGGAGTCGGTAAATTTTTTTGTCTGTTCAAAATTTGTGAAAAGACATGCTTTCAGTCTGTCTCCAGCTGAATGGCTGACAAACGTACGACACAATGAACAGACTGTACTGAAAATGACTGTAAGCAATCGTTTTAATTTGTATTAAATATTTATGCCCTGATCTACTCTGACTAATGTCAAACTCTTACGTTCCAAGGTCAATATTGCCATGTTCATTTCACAAATAATTTTGGGTATGGTGATATGTGACTTAACAGGGTGTTCTTCATGGTGCAGATGGGCCGGCTAAGGTTTACCATCCACAGAGAGATTAGTTCCGAGTGATTTTAAAGTATATATTTTTAAATGATCACTGCTCAGAAAAAAAACACTACTTGAGTACTAAAGTCCATATGCTAATACAAAGTATCTTCTCTCTGTACTGTAATCCCTATGTCTAAACCTGATAGGCTTTGAATTGGATGAGCTTTATGGAGTTAACTTAACTGGTAATTGGAATCCTTTTTAATCTCATTGGACTCTGAACTTTACATTGTTGAATGAAGTTTCAAGATTTAATTACAAGATCACTTCCATTTGCATATCTCTCACTCTTCTGTAGATCCCAGCCAAACTGCTTTTAAACTTGTAAGAGCACATAAGTGTATCGTATTTTTATGTTGATATAAATATATAAATATAATATAAATATTAAATATGGTATAAAATATTATGATATAAAAAAAGTTAGTTCCTAAGAAATAATCTATATAAGGAATGTTCAAAAATTGACCAAATCATGTTTTGCTTTAAGTTTAATTATGTCAACATTAATATGTGTAAGGGTTAGGCTTATGGGTAGAGTATAGTTAATATCATTATATAAGCATGTAAATCATTGAGTCTTTACTTATAGCCCCAAAAGTGTGTGTATGTGTGTGTTCCTGTCCTTTTGGACATCCTTTCCATCTCTGGTCCCCAGACCTCAGCCGCTGCTTACACTCTCTGTTTGTTTAACCGGACATGACAGCGCAAGTTCAGTGAATCTGCTAGGCGATGCAGGCTAGAAGGTCCTAAGTTTATTCTGCAGCATTTTTATCCAGCAACAGACCCAAGAAGAAAAGCTGACTCATATCATGTCACATTATGTCAGCCAAAATACACCAGTTCCTCAAAACACTGTATATGTTGAAAAAAGTAAAAAAAAAAAAAATTATTTATTATTATAAGAGCATAGTTTTGTGTAAGTGTGATAACCTTT
>JAZGTI010004978.1:5541-26626 GCA_036877585.1 Botia kubotai | reverse complement strand
GAGTGATGAGTAATTGCTGGTCTGTGTGTGAATGAAGGGTTATTACTGCCCCCTGTTCTCTGAGGCCACCGACAGCGAGTTCCGGTGCATGCGATGGGTGCTGCGGCGTCACCCCCAGCAGCGCTGCATGCTGCTCACCCTCACTGCACCACATGCAGCAGCTGCGAGCTACACACTGTTTTAACTAAGAGGAATCACAGAAACAAAAACATACCACTTAACTGCAACTTAAAATCAGGTCAGGTTAGGAGATTTTCTTTTTTGTGTCCAGAAACATTTTTGGTTGTGGCTGAAAGTTTCTTCTGAAAGTTTCTTCTGAAAGTACGTGCCGATAGCAATCACTAAATGGTCTAAATAAATGTGTACGTTTGTATTTATCTTCTGTGGAAGGCGCAGGACCGTGGCTTTAGTAAAAGCTAAATGCTTTCACAGCTAGCTTGCTATAGCTAGCCTCTTCGAAACGGTCTGCTTTACCTTTAAAACACTTTGCAGAGTGTTTGCAGGGATCTGAGTGTTGGAGAACATATCTGGCAATGCAGTGTAATCTTTTAAACATTTTCTCACCCTTTTACCCCTTTTCCAGCCAGAATAGCTTAACGTGAAGACTGAGATATCCGTGTGAGAGAGTGAGCTTCATATTTTCCATTTGAACCTCGTCAGGGACACTGGACCACCATGGAGGAACCACAACCCTCCTCTGTGCACCCTCCACCCCATAGGAAAGCCAGAACTTCTCAGGTCCAGGCCAAAGCAAGCATCCTGTCCTCCCATGGGCCAGATCTCAGAGCAGTTGTACGCCTGTGATCACCCGAGGACGGGCGGGGGGGGATGTCAAGCCTAAAAGCTACTTGATACCCTTGCCTGATTTTTTTATGCATAAAACTTTTACACTAGATGTTGGTGTTGGGAAAAAGACGGGCATGTTTCTGACTCTTTGGTGACCTTTGAATGTGGGGTTAGAGGTCAAAGGGTAAACACCACTCTTGTTGAATTTCCTGCAGGCATTAATTGTGCTGCCGCCACTTTATTGACACTGTGTTTTATTTCAGTACGGCGCTCATTTTGTTTCTCCCCCGCCCTGTCTCGCTCGCACCTCAGCCCCCCCCCTCCCTCCTCTACCAGTAAATCCCCTTTATACTGGAGGGACGTGAGGGAATGAAGAGATGGATGGAGAGGGAGGATGACGAACTTCTGCGTAAGTGTCAGTCATATTAAAAGCCGCTGACAGCTTTCGTTTCCAGACCAAACTCTGGACAAATAGCTCTCCAATCGATAGTTTCCCAACAGCAATATTTGGTATCAATGCGTGTCCTTCTCATTACACGATGAGGCCAGAGTCTCCCTGCGCGCTGAATAATTTATCCCCTCGACGTGAAGAGAATAGCAAAGAAGCAAATACCGCCGTCTCTCTTTCTCACTTTCCTTGTCCAATGCTGTGTTCCAAAACCTAGTGAACTGTCTCCATGGACAGCATTTTAAGTTATCATAGGCATTCTCTCGACGCAAAAGCCAAAATATATGCTGCCTTTCTAAGATACCTCGTTTCAGCCCAGTTGTGAGGCGGGTGTCACGTGTGGATTATCATCTTCAGTATTATTTGTTCAATGATTAAAAGTATTTTAACAATTTTAAATGGTAGTTTAACAAATACAATTTTGACCAAAATTTGTGTGCTACTTTGTGTACTTGTGTCTGTTAGAATACTGCATTGTTAGCATAGCAGTATGCAAATGGTGTCCCAGCTAACGGTTTTAGAATGTAAGTACGTTTCCATCAATTAACAAAAAATGTATGTTAAAGTTCTTCGGACATTTAATATTTTATGACGTAATTGTTTGGATATAAGAATGGTATTCAAACATTTTTTAATTCTGTAATTTTTTTTATGTTCCACTAATAACTTGTGAATTACATTTTTGATGCGTGTTATATAACGTAACAAAATTATACTGATGTTGCTGCAAGGATGTTTTTGATGACTTTTAGAGAATGTTAGCCAATGTTCTGAGAACATTTCCTGTTAGATGGCAACTATTGAAATCAATTGTGAGTCCAGTTTGCTTATGAAGTGCTCTTTGCATAAATCGCTGTGGTTTATGTAGTGCACTCCAGATGAATCACGTTCAGATACCATTACAGTTAGAATACTGCCGCAGAAGACAGCTGCGAGTCAACTCACTAAGTTTTGGACTACACCCCAATCCTCCCCATTAGCCTTGAGAGGACCAAGTGTCTGTGAGTTCTCAGCCTGCAACCTTTTTCCTCTCCAGTTTTCCTTCTGTGTGTCTCATGCTTTTCTCATCATCATATTTTTTGGTTTCCTCCGGCAAAACCCTCTTCTCTTTTTAAGTAGCTTTGCATACATTAATCGCTTGTCATGCCAGGGGCTGCTGGGTAATATTTGCCTAGACTCAGCAGCATGTTCGTGTAGCTGTAGTTGATGGGGCGAGCAGGGTCTATAAGGGTCCTCCATAAGAAGATCAACATCTCCATAGGCGCCATGCATCTTTCCGTAACCTCTCGGGGGGAAAGGGCGTTCGAAGAGCAAACTCATTTTAAACACACTTTCTCGAGACCCAACCGCATCTCGCTCATTATGGCGACAGCCAATAGCGTGGGATCCGTGTGGAGGTGAGCCATCTTGAGTATGTGGTGGAGAACATTAGTGAAGGAGAAGATAATGGAGGTCTGGAAACCTGGCTAATGAGTGCTATTCTCAAAGGAAAAGACCCTCAGCATGCCGTTTCCCTCACTCTCTCCCCTCAAATGCTTCCAGGAAGGATTCGGAGGAGGAGAAGGTTCCCGTTCCGTCTTGCGTTATTTTCGGTGACCCTTCCCCCCTCACCCGCCCTCACCTCCTAATCGTCGCTAAGTATTATAAATGTTAGCTTAAACCAGGCAATCATCGCTACACCATAATAATAAACTTTTATTGCCGTGTTCCTATTAGTGAGTTAATGTTGTCTGCTGATGGCGTGTAATTGTGCTCTTTTCCCGGCTTTGCGAGTCCCGCATTTCCCTCATGCCCAATCAGCTACGCACGGGGAGAGAAAATAAATAGCCTAATGCTGTTTTAATTACTGAAAACATAAAGCATGAAGCCTACGCCTTCCCTCCTCTCCTCTCCTGTAGCTACCTGCAGCTCTCCACGCCGCACTCGCAACCAGCGGCGCTGACCGACGGAGCGAGCGAGGCCACGGCTCGCGCCCGCCCGCCCACTCTGTGGAGGAGCTGTGTACCTTTAGGGAGAAGCAGTGGGGTTTGATACACACACATTAGTGTGTTGACGCATTTGTGCTTCTATCATTAGTGAAGTATGTTCTTACTAGTTTACTTTTGGTGTTGTTTTCAGCCAGCAGATTCCACATGAAAAATACCCAGTTAACAATTGTAGGTTGTAAGAATGTTTCCGTTATGTTTCCATTAGTAACAAATGTTTAGGAAAACTCAAAGCGCCCAGTTTTTAGATGTTGCATAAACTTTATTTTCCTTGTCATAAAAATATTAAAACATTTTTTAAATTCTGTAACATTTTACAACATTCCACAAACTGCGTAAGAAAAATGTTTTTGACAACAGTTCTACTATTAATACCGCAAGAATGTTTTTCATAACTTTGAGAGAAGTTTTAGAAAACATTAGCCAATGTTCTGAGAACGTTTCCTGTTAGCTGGGTGGTATTTTGATGGATCAGTAAAGCTGCAGGTTTCATTCGGCTGTTTGAGCTGTGCGGTTAAGCGTTAGCTCTTTGACTGTCTGTACACAGTTCTGTACTCTTACAAATACTGTCGTTGTAATGAAAGCAATCAGCAGTACACGATATATCTCCTAATTACACCGCGTTTACGCCTTGTTGACTATAATGGCAGTGTTTTATTTTTGTTGCGTCATTTGCTTGCGGTGCTTGTTGGCTATTTTGTAGTTGCGTCTAAATAATCCAAAATAATTCCAAACTAATGCAAGTGCTTTTAGCATCTGTTTGAGTCAGGTTATTTTTTTTGCCGTTGTAAAAAAGACATAACATGTATCTTTGGATCTGACTCCCTAATAATGCACCAGTTGTATTTGCTGATAAGTCTAAAGAATAGACTTTTCACAATTAATTAATCACAGAAGCCATAAACATAATCTTGTTTTTTTTTTTAATATTTGCACAGACGGTCGCAGGGAACATTGTGGGTCCGTGTACCGTGTTTTACTATTCAAAACGAAAAAACGAATAAATAAGTAGTTTATTGCACATTTAAACCTCATCCTGGGCATAATAAAAAATTTTTTTTCCTATTTTTAATTTTGTTTTCGTCACACTCCGTTTAAATGCACCAGAAGTACCGGAAGTAAGGCGCACACGCGATCAAGCTTCATGATACAGCTAAAACCGGAAGCCAACAATAAATTACATTTTCTTATTAGATTGTGTGTTTTAACATCTACACCTACGCCAACCGTAATCCTACCCCTTACAATAAAAAAAAGTAAATATTGCTGTACAGTCTTTCAAAGCGATGAAAACATCAGAATAAGTTCCATTATTTATCATATTAACTGTTTCCAGCCTGATCCTCCAGCACTGACCCCATGATTGACGAATACCACATTTGCCGCATGCGCGCCAAAATTAAAATTAGGAGAAAATTTGTTTATCATGCCCAGGATAAGGTTTAAATATGCGATAAACTACTTATTTATTCGTTTTCTCGTTGTGAATACTAAAACGAAAAAAACAATTTAGACGAAGGTACACGGACCATTGTGTTCCCTCTCTAGTGTATCTCTCCTTAGTATGCAAACACACACACACACACGCTCATAGAAGCACAAACATACCCAAAGCTCCTGTAATCTACCCTGAGAACTCGGCATTAGTAATCTAGTCCATTTTTTGATGATACATACTACAATGCAATTAGTTGCTCCTCACACACATTCATGAAGACACAACAGCCTCCTGCAGTGTTTACAGCCCAATAACATCCCACCCATACCATCACACACTCAATCATCAACACACACACACACACACGCGCTGCACCTTCATGATGTGGCTGTGTTTCTAAGGAAACGGAGTGTTCCTCTTTCAACGTGTTTGGGGCTCCCGGTTAGCTGCTTTTCTTCTTTTGACTTGCACCCTTCGCATCTCCACCAGGACCAGAGAACTCGCTCACCCCGCTAGACCTGACACTCGAGCAGATGTTAAAAATGCTCCTGCAGTTATTAATCTGGTACCTGTGCTGTAACTGTTGATTTAACCAAAAATGGGCTCAAAACTCTGAAAATAGATCAGGGTAAAATGACCTCACTTGCGTGCAGAAACATTTAAACAACGCTGCCAAAACGGATCACTTTTATTTTTTTCGAAATGGGCAGCTTCTGTTATGGGTCCCGGTTTAGAAGTTGTAGCTGGTTTTGCTGGTTTATTTGAGCATAGCTAAAGCGATCATTTCCATAATCTTATCGGAGGCTGTCAAATTGTCACATTTTTACTATACGGTTATCATGGCCAAAAGAATATACATTAATGGTATTATCGCGATATCTATTCAAATAAAAAAAATAATGCTAAAGTTCATCTTTAATTTAGTTTATTTAGTGTTTTTTGGCCAATAAATCACTTACACGAGTGTAAGGAGACAGAGAGAGTTTATCATCATTGTGACACACAGTGTGTTACTGGTGTGTTTCATACCAGTAACGCTTTCGTTTTTAAAACATTCAAACATCCAGTTAGACATTGTATTAACATTATTGCTTGATTATTAGAACGTTATTTAAACATTTTTAAAATTCTGTAACGTTTTTAAAACGTTCCCACTAACTACTTATATAACATGTTTGATATAAATAAAGTATAATGTTGGAAAAACGTTATGTGACTTACATGAACTTACATAAATGAAAAATGTCGATAACATTATTTTACGAAACATTAACCAGTTTGAATTATTTAAAACATTAGCCAATGTTCTGAGAACGTTCCTTGTTATGTGAGTTGTGTTAGCAGTCAGAGATTTGAGGGGAGAGGCAGCGGATGGTCCAGGGCGCGTGACTGAGCTTTAGGTTGACATAGGATGACAGGCAGAGGAGTGAAATAATTATAGGAGATTTTCTGTTTCATCTTATATGTGCTTCATTATCAGTTCCACATAATCAGCGTCCTTCCCTGTAGCGAATGTAATCATATTACAGTTTGTTTCTGTTTGAATGTGTGTGTGTAAAAGAGAGTTAGGGTTATATAGACGTGCAGATGTTGTCTTACTGCATATATGTGTGTGTGTGTGTGTGTGTAGGGATGCAGTTCTGCTCTTCTGGAGTGTATATGGAAAAGAGCTCGAGGGGCAGATTAAGGATGTGGAGTTTTTGCCCTGAGGCCGTGCTTTAGTGTACCACAATTCCTTATCCTGCCTTCACCCAGATAGCATTAAACCACTACGATCGTGTGTGAGTGTGTGTGTGTGCGCAGAGCTTATTAAACCCTGTGAAAACTACCTGGTCTCTGGCTGGGAAAACATATAGAACATAGAAACCTACAAGAGAAGTTTTTACAGTATTTAGGCTGTTTATTGATACAAACTGTCAGCCAGTGGAATTTGTTTCTGTGACTTTACATTATCGGTCCCGGTAGGTTAGAAGTTCATGGTTTTTGCATGCACTAACGGTCGTGCTAATTTTAATATGGTCACCAGAAATCTGTAAGAGCAGTTTATGGGTTCATGTATGGACAGACACTCACCTCTCAGAACATACATCATACAGTGCTTTCACCTGCACATGAAAAGCGTCGATGATGTCATGGTTTTACGAAGTTGCACTACAATGCTTGACCTGCGCCGGGAAAAATACCGTAGCTTCGTTTCATTCTCCTTGTGTGTGCCGGCGTAGCAGTGTTTTATTGCGGGTATTTGTGACTCGCTGTTGTGAGGAACAATTTCCAAAACGAAAATTGTCTTCAGAGCATCGTGCTACAGTGAGGGGTCAAAATGAAAAGACGAAGAACGAAAGCTAAATGCTCCGCTTGCTACACAGGGCGCGCATGTCACCCTTTGTCTTCTTTTCTTTCCTTTTCCTCTCACACCCACTCACACATACCCACAGTTACGAATAAAAGTATGCAAATATCGCAGCATGTTTGATTCTCCTACTCTGTGTGAGATCCCCACAGACTCATCAAGACTTTAGCACCTCCATCAAGTCAGAGAGGAGAGAAAGAGGAGGTCTCAGCTACACCTTACATCACACACCCCAGCGAGTGTGAGAGTGTGTGTGTGTGTGTGTGTGTGTGTGGTCTGTCTAACTGAACTGCTGATGTGGAAGACTGGTTTGTTAAAGAAAGGGGAAAAATAAGTCTTGGGTCCAGGGGTGTGAAAATGGACCTATATCACTGTCAAGGACACCTTTAATTACAACAGCAGGGGTTCTGTGTGAGGGTGTGTCTGGAGATGGAGGAGTTGACAGAGCAGAAGGAATTCTGGGTAAAACTTGTTAGGACTCACTTCGTCCAAATCTCACACTCAGTTTTTTTGTTGTTGTAATTTTTGAACTCCGCTTCAGAGCGTTCGAAAACAAATCAATAATGGATAGATTGTGTGAACATAAAAACAGATTAACGTTGATATTTGAAAGGTGGGTAGAATGCATGAACAAAAGCTCGCTCAGTATCTGTGACTTATTTGTTTGTGTACGTGAAATCTCATTGGTCCAAAATCCCGCTTCATGTGAATGTATGCTAAACATCTGATATGTTTTTATTGGCTTTTGTTTGTTTTTACGTCTCGCAGCATTTTTGCTTTCTATTACAATAACTTTCGTTGTATACTACCATCAGACAGCGAACCTGCTAATTAATCCTCAGAGTTTGTGCGTTTACACGTGTTTACGTATTGCGCGGGCACGTATGCGGGTGAATGTGCTCGAATGCGCGCTTACACGACGCATACACACCAGTTTTTTATTCAAAAGAACTGGGTCGTGTCAGAATCCCTTTGTTTTGTAAGACGCGTCTCTGTTCTCACGCGCGAACATTTCTCCCCTTCAAAGTGTACAAATATATGCAAACGAGAACATTCTTCTGAAAAGTCGCTCTTTAGTTCTTCATTAGTGGAGAGTGAAGCTACGCAGGGCAGACACAATATGGGGAAAAAACGCCGCGGAATGAATCAAAGGGGTGCGAGCGCTGTCAGACGGAGGCAGATACACTGCCTGCCGCCCCATTTCCTCGGCAGAGCGGCCGAATTAGCATGATAATCATTCTCATCGTTTACAAGGGCGAAATGTTTCAGTTTAATGCCTTGCTTGTGTTACAAGCCATGCACTTAATTAGACGGTAATGACTCCGGCGAGGCGAGCCGAGAGAGGAAGAGAGAGGCAAAGACAGGAGTTGAGGGGATGAGGAGTAAGAGCCCTTCACATCCAAGAGCCCTGAAACGTACACCCGCTCCACCTGTCAGCTCCACACACACACACACACACACGCTAGCACTCGCGCATGCTGCGTCCTGTAGCCATGGCAACCGTTTGCTCAGGTAAAAAGTATCTGAGCCAGACTAACGGTTTGGTGTCATTGTGACCCCGGGTCACTGTTTTTGTTTGTCACCCTTGTTCTGTTACACAAGAGTGAAATCTAGCCTATATATACTTTACAAGGCTATATACTTTCCTCTCTCTCTTTCTCTGTCATTGTCTCGCTGTCTTTCTGTTTACCTCCTGTTTGGTTTACACTATAACCAGGTGTGATGCAGAAAGTGTGTGTTTGTGTGTGTATACTGTAGGTGTACATATATATAGTATATAAACACAAGTATGTGTGTCTGTGTGTATAGACAGAGAGCGAGAGAGAGAGAGTACAGTTATGTTAAGTGAAATTTACAGTTAAGTGAAATTTTGAACTAGAGATTTTATATTTTCTATTAAGGTGAAAGTTTTGCTTATTGAGTAAATGTATCTTATCTGAATTTTCATAATGGAAAGCAAGACTGCGATATATTTAAGAATTATGAATAGGATTTTTTTATTTTTGCTAGCAGTTAGCCTGCAAGTTCGACACATTCTGCAACGGAGCTTATACAAGCGATGCACATTCGAGTCTGGCTTGCAACTGTCTCCCTCCACTTTCACCAGCAAATAAATACTTCTGTAGATTGTTTTACAGGGACAGTGGCATTACAGATCCAAGGACATCTCCCCTGTCCTGTATCATTCCTGTGACAGGATGAAGGGGATCATCTTCCCCTCTCTGGGGAGGGACGAGACTGTGTAGCAGTCACACGAGTACTTTTACCAGCCTTGGAGAATGCAGGCTGTTATCCAACATTGGAGCAAGCCTTTGGGTACAGCCTGGCTCGCGGTGTTAAGCTCAGAGCCTGTTGTCTGACTGGCTGTAGGGTTGGAGCTGAGACACATTAGCATATCTCACCCCATGCCCTGGCTCTGAGCTCCCCAAAACGGGCCAAAAGGTCTTTCCTCCTCTGCCCACCGATGTGGGGCGACTCCTGACATCTGTACGATAGAGGATGTGCGTTTTGAGGATGTTAGTTTGGGTGGATAGCTGTACTGTGTGAGTCTGTGTGTGTGTGTGTGTGCAGAAGTATAAAAGCCTTGTTGGGAGCAGGGCTGTTTTGTCTCCGTCGTTGATCCCCGCTCATGCTGTTCCCTGAAACGGCTGGTAAACGCGGATCTTCAGTCACACTCTAATTACACCAGCTTAAGTGCTTTAACCACTGTTATCGCAAACTGTTCCATTCTCTGAACCCTGTCAAAACACACACACACACGCCCGCCTCACAAACGCGCACGCCAGAGTGTTTGTTTGCGCGTTTGCGCGCCGCACAAGTATGTGCGCGGCCTCGTTCGTTTGTGCGGCCCACGTCGGACACACGCTGCAGCCGGGTACGAGACTTCCTGCGTGCGTTTTTTTTTGCATTTTGAGGGACTTATCTCCACGTGTGTGCTGGAAAAAGTAGGATGTGATGGCACTTGATGTTCCGTCGAACACATTTTTCGCAGCGCATAATTTAAAAGTTTCCTCCTGTTTGCATCTCCCGTTGCTTCTGTCGACTCCTCTCTCTCTCTCCCTCTCTCTCTCTCTCTCTCTCTCTCCATCAGAGGGTTGTACCTTAGTGACAGCCCCCTGCTCCCTCAGACTGCCTGCGGTCTGCCTATTAGCAACGGCATCCGATTCGGCCATAACGCTTCATTTGCAATATGGATTTAATGTGTAACACGGAGAGGAGGTGTTGAGGGAATAATGTCTTATCCGTCTGTCTTAGTCTCTTCCTGTCTTTCTCTTTTGGAGTGTAATTGGTTTCTGTCGTGGGTAGCTTCGCTAGTTCTGAGAAAAGAATGAGCTAGAGGCGGACGGCAAGCAGTGCGCAGTGGTTGCTGATGCCAGGGAGAGTTAGGTGTGTGTCTGTGGTTTGGGCGAAAAGGGAGAGGTGTGTTTCCTGAGCGGAGGTGATCCTTAATGGAGTGTGGAGTGTGTGTTTATCTGCTCCCCGATCGCTGTTTATTGCCCAGTCGTGTGGAACTAATTTACTAATTGAGTTTGAGGCTGGTAAAGATGTGGCAGGAGACGCAGAACCGAGCCGTCCCCGTGTGTGTGTGTGTATGTGTGTGTGTGTGTGTGTGTAAGAGAACGGATAATCAGAATTTATGAGAATGTGTATGTAAACATACTTTGTCCTAACATGTCAGACACTGAGAATTCCAGCTCAGAGTCATTTTGCTTTATTTGGTGTTTAAAATACTGTTTAGTTATGTGGATTTGGACCAGTGAGATTTCGTTCTGTTTGGAGTGACCAACACAGTGTTTTGCTGCTTTGGTTACAGGTGATTAGGATCATAGTTAACTCAGATTAACGTGGGAGAAAAGGAGGCGCATAATGTTTCTTTTGCTCAGTTTAAAATGCAGAAACAATTATCAGCAAGTCATTGGTAGGTTGATTCCCTCAGAAGCAGAAACACAGAGTCACTGTGTGTGCCCACCGCTGCAGGACTCAGTGAAGAGACCACAACAGGTGAAATATGTTGACTGGCTCTGTTTTCTTTTCTACCTCCTTTTCATCTCTTTCTCTCTCACCCTTGTTGGTGGGAGATTTGACCTGGAATGGTAATAGGAGAGTGAAGCTGGAGCGCTCTGCGGCGCTCTGGATAAGAGAGAAACAGAACGTAGAGGAGAAAAGATTGTCCAATAACTTAAACTGAGCCATACAGCTTTCTCTCTCTTTCTCTCTCTCTCTCTCTCTCAGTCTGAATTTAGTGTTTTTTATTGGCATGACAAGAACTCAACATTTATATCGCCACAGTTTTGGTTGCAGTGCTATCATTACTTAAATAATTTACGTTTATTCTACTAATATTGATGTGTATTGCCACCTTTTAGTTTAGTTTGTTCTCTGTAATATTTGAATTCCACGTGTGACCCATTTCTGAACTATTGCAGAGATATAATCATTTATAATCATTCTGAATTTTTACTTCACCGCATAAAACCACAAAATGTGTTTGTAGGTCAAAGTAACTCCGTGATTTTAATTTCTAATTTTAATTAAAATTTAATTCATTTATTTTGCTTCAGCAAATTTCATAAAATAAAATTTAATGTTTTATTTAGGAATACCACCATTATCTTCACTCACAATACTGTTGATTGACTTTATAGTATATATTATACTATATATTTACTGTGCAAAGAAAGTGACCATATACATTTAAAAAGAATAACTGTACAGAAAGGACACTAGGAAGGTGACAGTCAACAACTTACAAACTTAAAGTCTGAAGTTATAAATTACAGAAATAACATCAAATAAAAAACACAAACACAATATCTAGTAATAACAGAAGGTCATATGATGTTCCTCTAATGCATCGTTCCATACTTGCTCGTTCTGCTACAGAGCAGGTTCGTGTGTTTTTGTGGCTCGGTTGGGCCGGTCTGCCGTGATTGACAGAGTGACTGCAGAAAGGAGGAGAGAGAGAGAGAAGATAAGAGAAGAAAGCTCAGCTTTATAAGGTGAACAGAGATTGGGGGAGCGTGGGTTTGGAGACAGGCAGACGTTTTTGGGCTAGCTTACAGCAGCTGTGGAGCCCCGCTGGTAGATTAAAAGAGGCTGCCGTCCACAGAGTGAAGTACAGCAGAGGCCCCAGCGGGTGCAGGCGGGGAGGGGCCCACGCAGCTGTCACCCTCCCCATACTTTCTCACCCGACTCCAGGAGCTGCGGCCCAGCAGCCGCGCTGTTCACCCACACACCCCACCATAACAGCGGTGCGGATGCTGATGCGCTGGAGGCGGGGCTAAAAGAATATTTCTGATTGGTTAAGTGTGTGTATGTACAGTGGCTCTGAACGTATTTGGACATATTAAAATAATAAAAAATGGTAAACGTAAAGATGTTTAAATTTCATTGCATTAGAAGCAAAACGTTCAGTGAGGTCACTTTTTGCATTTCAGGATCAGCGTTTAATAACTGTGGACATGTTTCACAAAGTCTGACCACTAGAAAGTGCCCAAATATCTTAATTTTGAACAGTATACCTGTTGTTTTCTATTTTGAATCCTACATTTTTCAAGTGTTGAACCAGTGAGAGAAACCAGTGTGCTGTATTTAAAACTATATATAATAACGCAAAGTGTGACTGTAAGTGTGACTTCTTGTCAGTGTCCAAATGCTTTTTGCATCTACTGTATAGTGTCGAAAGATGTACCGTACGGGTTTGCGACTAAATGATAACCTTTATTCATCAAAACT
The DNA here is from genome assembly GCA_036877585.1 of Botia kubotai. Classification (NCBI taxonomy): domain Eukaryota; kingdom Metazoa; phylum Chordata; class Actinopteri; order Cypriniformes; family Botiidae; genus Botia; species Botia kubotai. Next base: position 13,883 of record JAZGTI010004978.1, on the reverse strand, counting down.
CTTCACAAGCATTTCCACAGCTTGACGGTTGATCAGTAAAATCTTTTTTTAGTCCACAGATGAGATTTAAGCAGATTTCAGATGATTTAAGCAGATTTGTTGTCTGAAGGCTAGGATGAGATCCGTCTGTGAGGTCACAGAGCATATTACAGCTCTGTGACACATTGCTGTTTGTTTCATAGCTGTACTTCAGTATTTTGAATTCAAATGCACAGCTGAAAACATAAGCCGATAAACCGCCCTTTCTTGCATCGAACAGAAGGGGTTTGGCACGGCTGCAGCCAGAATTAAGGTAAAAAAGGTGCTCAAAAGGTCCATTTATTTAGACATTGTATTAACATTATTGCTTGGTTATTCAAACATTATGCAAACTTTTAAATTCTGTAATTTTTTAAAACATTCCGCTAACAACTTAAATACCGTTTTTGATACAAATGATATATAATGTTAAACTGTTCTACTAACATTATTGCAAGAACTTTTTATATAACTTTGAGTTATATAAGACGTTCAGAGAATGTTAGCCAATGTTCTGAGAACATTCCCTGTTAGTTGGGCTGTCTGTCTAACACACACACACACACACACACACACACACACACACACACACACACACACTGAGGACTACAAAAGGGAAAAACAGAAAGTTGACATTTCGTTTCAATGTTCTGACATATTTAGTTGGTTTGCTGGAGTTTATGGTACAGAACACAAACATACACACAGACAGGCACACACACACACACACACACACACACAGTCACAAGAGGCCTTTGCTTTGCTGAGGCAGCTGAAGTTTGTTGGTCTCAGTGGTTAAGCTGGCTGGGGAGGCTTTGTCACGCAGTTGCCCCCACCAACAAATACTGAACAGTTGTTGAGAAAACAATGACAGTTGTTGAGAAAACTGCATTTCAACACGGACAGCTCGGGCCACCCTTGGGAAGCGGGTTCCTTTGTTTTAGGTTTGTGGGTGTTTTATATTTTTGTTTGTGATGTTGTGTTTATGTGGCTGCAAGGAACTTTTCGACATCCCGTGTTTGAAGCATGGAGGTGGGGGAGGGGTAAACGAGCCAGTGTGTCCTGGGTGAGATGGGGTCAGGGGTTGTCAGGTCTGGTTGAACAGGGTTGGCTGGGCTGATGCTGTGGCCCCGCCCCCCAAGGCGCCCATCGCATTGCCTGCTGGGAAGGCAAGACCAATCAAACGCCTGACAACACATGCTGTACACAGCCCTGCCTTGTGATTTGTGGAGTAAGTCTCGATCCAGCTGAGCTGTGGAGCTCCTGGGGTGGAAGGGGAGGAATCATGGAGCAAAAAAAGAGGTTTAGTTGAGAGAAGTGTTTGCTAAAGGCAGGTGTTTGGCTTTGATGGATGGCAGGGGCTGCAGGTGCTCCCTGCACCTGTGTCGGATCTCAGGTCTTGTTTCTGCAGACTTGAGATGCTTCTGTTTCCAGTCCAGCCTGGAGTGGCGTGCTCGCTTACTAAAAGGCCCCACAGAGTTTAACATTTGTAGTGAGGTGCGGTGTAATTAGTTTTAACCAGACTAGCAGTCTGTTCTTACTAATAGAGACCCAGGCAGGAGCGGTCCTAAGCCCAGTTAAGGATGGGGACTTCTGGTCCTCTCTGATAACCATTAACGATTCTCTCTGGCCTCCCTCGCTCCCCCTTTTCTCCTCTAATATCATCTATCTCTGTCTCTTCTACAACCCTGGGAGTGTAAATCCAGCTCCTTGGAGCAATGAGGAGCAGAGTGTGGCGGCTCAGATCTGACATCCGACCACAGCTTCCCATTTTTCCATCTCAACTTCCTGATCCTGCCCTGCTCTTTTCTTTTAGTGGACGTGGGGAGAGGAGGGGCCAGCTGTGAGGGCCTCATTTCTCATGGCTCTTTCCCTCCCCTGCTCCTTTGGTAGGTTTTAGGCCCTTGATCAGTACAGGGTCATTTGCACGGTCTTGACTTATGGAGCAAATGAGAAGGGGAGAGAATACATTGTCTTTTATTGATAGGCCCCTGACATTCTTAGGGGCCTCCCGCCCTCTTCCCTCTCTTTTTTTTTTACATCATACTTTATTTCTGTCTCTCTCTTTTTTGAGTAGCTCTTTACACAGTAAGGGTAAAACTGAAGTGAATGCCCCACTAGTGGCATCTAATTAAATTGTAATTTGTTTGACTACCATTACTGACTACCAGGTGAAACATTGTTTTAACTATAGGCTGTCAAAGGGGATGGGGCTACCTGTTTAATCAACCAGTCATAAATAGAGTTCTAAACCTATTTTGCAATCAGCTTTTGAATACATTTTGTAATCAAAATTACAATTGTAATTTTTGTGTAAATAAAGGTAAACCACATTTTCTCCTCTAGTTGTTTTGATAATCTTCTATTTGATCTTTGATGTATAGACAGCTTTTAAGAAGTGATGTGTCAGTATTTAAATGTGACACATGCCAGTTGTTACCTCAGTAAGTCTAGCAGCTCTGAACCTTCAGCTCTGAAAAGTTCTCTGAACGTTGGCTGAAGTTCTCAAATTGTTCATGCAACGTTATCAAAAAATGTTTTGCAGTAATGTTTTTAGAATGTTTTTGTTATATAATCAGAATGTTATTCTTAAGTTGTTAGTGGAACGTTTTAAAAATGTTACAGAATATAACATTAATATAATGTCTAAAAAACTGGCCATGAACGTTTCTGGTATATTCAAAACAACATTTTTAACATTTTTGCTACTTAATGGAACTCTTAAAGGAAATGATTTTACAGTCTGAAACTGTTAGCTGGGTGTGTTTGAACGTGCCCATGCGAGACAGACAGACATTCATCTAGAATAACTAATGACCCTTTTGTTCTCAAATACGAAACGAAGAGCTACTGTATGGGCATGTTAACTGTACAGTTCATCACAGTGGAGGAGAAACTTCACGACGTCTGAGCGTGCATGCGTGTTTGCATATGTATGCGCATGGTGTGTGAGTATGGGAGTGTGTTGGGAAGTGCTCATCAGCATGCAGCGGGAGGTGTGTGTGTGTGTGTGTGTGTGTGTCAGGGGCTGGGGCGGGATTAGAGAGACTTTACTGTCACCAACCTCAGGAGAGAAAGCTGAGAGCTCACAGTGACACCAGAATCCTGGAGCCAGATTAGAGCTCTGCACCACACACACACACACACACACACACACACACACACACACATATACAATGAATTTAGCTTCAGCCCTTCAGTTCTTTATACACAAGACACATGCAACACCCATTCATCAGTCCGAATGCATTGATTGGATGACTGGATGAATGTTGCATGGCCCCGTGCCTTTCACAGCAGATATATAAATGTGTTTAGAGCGCTGTGTGAACAGACTTTCAACCAGCAAACAACAAGAAATGTTTCTGGAACGGATCGCCTGCCCTGCTATTATTTAATAATATAAACACAAATTGGTATTTACTGTGCTGAAAAAGATTAACTGTACTTACAAATCATTTTTCCAAACGAGGACATCCCCAAATGTCCCAGCACAGAAGTTCTATCATGTTTAGCTCGAAATTGTCCCCAATCTATAGCTGAAACGCACTGCACAAACACACACACACACACAGACACACACACACACTCCCTTCAGCTGTAATATTTGCTCGTTCTTAAACGCACTCATAAATTAAATTAAAAGCACAGATAAATGCACATTCGTTCTCAAACTTCAAACAAAACACAGGCCCCAGATTGCAGCTAGTCCCCCGCAAACACAAAAGGATAAACAGGCATAAAAACCTAAACCCCATTGTAACACACACATGCACACACACACGCATGCATGCACACACGCGGCAATGATCATGTGTCTCTGCACCCCCCAGCCCTGAGCCAGGTCCCAGATGCCTGGTGATTGGCCCAGCTCTGCACAGCAGACTGAGGTATTAGCAGAGAGAGGGAAGAGGGTGCCAAGGGAGAAAGAGAGAGAGAGACAGAGGAGGAAGAGGAGAAGTGGGGGAGGATGGAGAGAAAAGAATGCACCCTTCACTGTGGGGAGCACCAGCCTGGCCCAGACCCCCAGAGGGTTTCTCTCTCTCTCTCTCTCTCTCTCTTTCTCTCTCTCTCTCTCTCTCTCTTTCTGTGCTGTTTGGACAGCTGTGAGTGGAGATCAGGTTACTGGTGGCACTGGCACTTCCTCTGTGCTGGCAGACGTGTGTGTGTGTGTGTGTGTGTGTGTGTGTGTGTGTAACGTCTGGATGCCATTACCACCATTACTCTGCTGGAAGCTCAGTTACGCCACTTTTGACTCTACATCTCCTCAATGCACTCTTGCTTTGCTCTGTCCCACAATGCATCACAGTTCAACACACACACACACACACACACACACACTATAAAATCTCTTCGGTATCTTGCACCTTGCACAAAAGCATGCGCATTTTATATTCAGTGGGGTCCAGCAGTCCGAGATTACATTACAAATTGTGAGATGCAAAATCTGATTTCAACCTGGAAATAAACACGTTTGGGGATTTTGAAAAATTTAGAGCCAAGAAACGTCATGACATAACAGATTTATGATTCTGCGCTGTTTTCCGACTCGCTAATCAAATGTAACCAAATTGTTGACGTGACTCCGTAGCTTCTTTATGCGAAGGGAGGTTTTCCTGGTTTCCATAGAAACACACAAGATGCCGGAACATTCTCGGGTCATGCTGTGGTCTTGCACAGACTTGTGGAGTCAGGTGTTGTCCGTGTTGTCTTTAACTGAAAAACAAATTATAAATTGCATGCATTTTTTTTGCATGCACAGCTTTTTACTCGTTATGCCAATAATATAATTGCAAGTAATCGATAGGCATTTATGCATTATTGTGGTGCCAGTAATCTTCAGTACTCTAGGGGGCGATAGAGTTACCTAAAATGTCTGTGTTGAATTTTTAGGTAGCTATAAAAATAGAAGCATTTGTATTCTTGTTTGTAAGTATGTTTAGCGCACTAAACTGGCTTCTTTGAACAGTAACTCTGTATATCAGACTTAAAACAGATTACACTTTCATTGTTGAGACATTGTAAATGTCGTATCTTAACAAATCAGACATTAAAAGTCGTATTCTGCGTTCTTGCTCAACCAAAACACGATCTCTAACTGCTCTCACTACAGCACTGTTATTTGTTGATGTTTTCCATTATTTTGTGCATGTGTGTTATGAAGCGCCTCTTTCTGCCTGTGAGCCATACCTGCTAACAAGATCCATATTCAGATGAGTTCTTCAGCCAGGCCAGGCTGCAGTCGCTCGGGAAATTCTCTCTCTTTTTCTCACTCTCTCTCCCCCTCCCTTCGCTGGTTTATTAATTCATTCCCTCTTGTAATGGGATGCAGCTGGGGAGCAAATCGTCGCTCAAACGCTGATGGAACGTTCAGCTGCCGTCTAAGCGGCCTGTTTGTGCGCCACGCTCGTAAAAAGGGGAATGAATGTATTGAAGAATGTATTAGTGTCATTTAGAGGTGAGGAGTGCTGGAAATACATCATAATAAGGTGTGGTCATGCTAGATTTTGCGCTTCGTTTACTTCCATTCGTTCAGTATGCCTGCTAGCATACGAGTGGAAACGTAGCAAAAGTAGTTTGGCTGTTGCGGCGTACCAAAGTTTGGTAACACAATTTTGTTTTAATCAATGTATTATTATTAGAATTTGGCATTTATTATTTTTTAAAAACAGTAAATTTAAAAAAGCTGCAATCTGTAACCTGTTTTGGGTTAATAATGAACACAAATCAGTTACGTACGTGACAGATCAGTGTTCAGCAGTGTTTCCTTACCCCGATTCACAACAGTGAGCTTATAATAATGATTTAAAATGTCAGCTGTTGGGTCTGATTTTGTGGGAAATGTCAGTTTGACTTCAACATCTGTACAGAACAGTTTGTAAAGTAACCTGCAGTTTTATGTTTCAAACGGAGATGGCGGTAGAGAGGCAGAAGTTACGGATTGCAGCTTTAAATGTCAATACTGTAAATGTCGTTTTACATTCTCAAAGTATAGCGTGAACCGTCCCTTTAAGGCACAGCCGTGTGACTGACAACATACACACGTGCTATAGGAGAAAGGTGAGGCATGTTTATATCAGAAACGAGTTTGTTTTGTAGGGTAAGCGCATATGCTAATCCAAAGTTGCTGTTGTCCAGTCAGAGGAGGGAAGTGTTGGAATGTTTATTACTGAGCCGTGGGGAACGCCGTATGGTACACGCGCTGAATGCATATTAAATGTAAAAATTACCTGACCCACACACCCGCAACAGTTCCTAAACACAGTTCCTAAGCGCGGCGGTCTCAACTCAGCTCATTATCCAACACAAACTGGCCAAAACAGACCCGCCGCACTCGGTATGCGCCGCGCATGCACATACACAATAGATACAGAAATGCATTTGCCACGACAGACACAACAGTGTGAGGCGGACGGACGGGCAGGCCCCTGGGAGGCAGCAGCATTACTGTTTGATGTTGGCAGCTGATTAATGAGATGTGAGGAGTGAGGGTTTGACGGCTACTCTCTGGGTGCCTGTTTGAGGGCCCCACTGCGTTCGTGTGTCTGTGTGTGTGTGTGTGTGTGAGAGAGAGAGAGAGAGAGAGAGAAAGCAAGGAAAAGTGGGAGAGTTAGAGTGGGGACGTGGTAGACCCCTGCTGGTTACCCTTGAACACTCCACGGAGGTGTCGAGTCGGCCCCGGCTGCAGCCACTCTTGAGGGTGCTGCCGCAATTAAAGCAGCTCAGCAGAGCGGCCCTCGGTGAGAGAGAGGTGAGGAGAGAGAGTCAGGAACACAGAGGTGAGGAGGGAAAGAGGCGAGGGAGAGTTGTGAGGTAAATGATGAGGAGTCACAAAGGAAGAGGAGCTTGAAAACATGGGCTGGAAATGTAACGAGGGAATTTGCTGACAGGTGGTTTCTAGAGCACTGAATGAGTGTGTGAAGACCGGATGAGGGAGGAGGGACATAAAGAAAGAAGTCTGGCCTTTAAAAACAAACATCTCGCACCATATTAATGTATTTACATTTATGGTGCTTGTGGTACACCGCAAAGCTACTAAACGGTCGTTATTAACGTACAGAGGTATATATTTGTGCTTTACGTGTACATTTTACTTCATACATTTTAATGTAGGAGGCGAAAAGAAACATTTCGCTCATTTACGTCCGGTTGACGTTAACCTAATGTTGTACTTCTGTTTAATTTTCATTATTTTAATTTTCTTAAGCAGAGGTCCACAGGACGTTAGCATGAGTAGCGTGCACTTTTTTTAGCGGCGGTTGCGGGTACGAGCAGAGTTTACTCTTTACTGAGTTCTTAGCCCTCTGACGTAGCGCTGGTCGGACTCGCACTGGGAGCGGCTCTTTAATTAGCTTCTGATGAGGACCTTGAGGAAAAGAGGCAGGTGATTGGACTTCTTATCCAAATAATTACCTCAATTAAGTCATTAAGACCCTGGGCATAACCAAGCCCAGTACTGCCTCCCCTGTGCCTCAGCATGCATCCATCCCTGATCTAACTATTCAGCTGCTGCAGAGCGTGTGCACGTATTTTTGTCTGAGATTATGTCAGTACTGATTGTGTTTCTCCAGGCTAGCGCACATCCACGACCATCGTTGACTTTTTCCTTTTGTTGTGCCTTTTGTATAACGGCACAGATTCCATCGCTTGCACAAAGTCTGTCTCTCGTACATGTACACACACTCATTCGCTCGCTCACAGAGGTAGGTTAATTACCCATAGCATCTGGATGGCCGTATGTGTGTGAGCCCTCGGCGCCAATGTGGGTCTCAGTGGTTCTGAAAGTGCCCCGGTGCATCATGGGGGATTAAGCATGGGCAGCCGTGGGGGTTTGAGGGAGACAGCGGTTTGTGAGTTCAGACTTTCACACTCCTTTCCCTCTTTAGTTGTAGAATCAGTGCACAAATAGACTGACTAGCAGTGTGTGTGCTTAAATGTGTATGTGCACATGTGATTTGTGCACTTAAACAGCATTTTGTCACTGTCAACTGCATCTGCCTTAGTTTATTACACATACACCAGCTTATCATCACATTATCACAATCATCATATATATATATATATATATGTGTGTGTGTGTGTGTGTGTGTACATACACACAAAGTTGCCTTAGTTTTTCAGTATGTAATTCCAGACTGACTCGATGTTTTGATTTCTGTGTGGGTCATAATGTCAGCTGTAGAACTGCTTGTTCATACAAAAGTCTTGCTTGATTTTCACCATTAATTACAAACAATGTTTTAAAATTTCCTGTATAATGACAGTAAAGAGCTTGAATAGAATGCGACCGCCATACAGTGTGTGTTCAGTACATGACCGGTCCC
>JAZGTI010004977.1:0-26627 GCA_036877585.1 Botia kubotai | reverse complement strand
TGTCTTTTTACATCATAAATATCCTGGTTCTTGACTTAAATATCACTTTTCACAAGGAATGAGTTCAGCCTCTTTCCTTATTAATGCCTTGTGTTCTTTCTGAGAAGAAGATTCTGATTGATCTGTGGTGTTATAAATTGACACAGCTGGCTGTGTTTTAGCACAGTGTTCCAGATCTGAGATATTTATGCATCTGCAGGCATACTTAGCCTCTTCTGCTCATCTGGTCTGGCTGCAAAGTGTACTGGAGATCTTTACCAGTAAGCTGTATGTCATCAGGATCTGTGATATTTGGTGATTGTGCCTGATTTACATTCCCTCCAGACCTCTGAGAACTGATTTGTGTAATCAAAGCAGAACATCTTTTTTTTCTTGTTGCAGTTCAGTGTTTCAGAGGCCATTGTTTTTAATGTGGTCCAAAAAACTGAGGTAATGTCTCTCAGTTAACAGTTATGACATAAGCCAGTTTCCAACATAAAACCAACATAAGCCAGCTAACAATCACAATCACACGGTCAATGAACAATTTACCCTAAACCAAATAATTTCTTGGAGTTTAATTAAATAATTTAAATAATTTGTTTAGAGTCCTGGCCTTCTAAACAAATTCACTATACTACAGAATATCTTATTCATGGACCAGGTCTGTATGTTAACTGTACTGGTGTTACAAAGACTGAAAGTTTTGAGGCAGGGGTCACACAAATTGTAGCACAAGCACAAAGAGTCAGTTACCATTACTAATAACATTGCAAGTAGTGCAGTTCATCACTTAAACGGGCACATCCTGCCAAGGGACATTAATGTTGCATGCAGGGCACACAAAATCCACACCTTAAAACGAAAAGGTCAGAACAGTGAATACTGAAAAAAGCTAAAACTGTCACACTGCAGGAACATAACAGATCTTGCTTAACATAAGTCATTTTTGTTTATATAGCCCAATAACAAATCAGAATCCAAATTATTCAAAACATTGACACAGTGCTAAAAATTATATATAGACGTTGAACCTATATATATAAATAGACATTACTTATAAGGTTTAATGGTGAAATGGTGAAATTGCTAATTGTTTGTCAAACTGTTTATTTTGACCATAAAGATTTAGCGATAGTGGCACTGTTGCTTCTGCTGATCTCCTGCCGTGTGTTTATTACACAGTTACCTTCTTACTCTTAGTACTGCTAAAAGAAAATACATTTTTGAAAACACATTGTTGCCAAGAGTGTTTTTGCCTAAATGTCAAAAGCACATTTACATGATTAATACTACAAGACTATGGCATTATGCAGATGATCATTCTATCCTGCGGTAGTTCAATAAGTGAAACTAAAATCTGTGTCTTATTCTTCAGAGTAGTTACAAAGCGTGACTGTCTTGGGCACTACATGGACAGCAAAGACAATGAAAACAATATAGTTTTATATACAAATAATATACATATTTTATTTTATATACATATTAAACTATATGTAGCTACTATGTAAACTATAGCCCAACTACACTAAACTACTATGTAAACTACAGACCAACTATCGATAGTAAAGTAAGCTTAAGAGTGACTATTGTGAAACACACGTCAGTTCGCACAAATAAGTGGTCTGCCTCACACACATGCAAAAATCGTATACTTTTTCCTTAGCATGTCTGTCATATATATCGCATTGTACAGCCCTGACTAAACTACTGAATATCCTATTCACAGACACATGAGACACTTCTTAGACAACAAAACAGAGACAGACCGTATTGTTAACACACTAGGAGAGCTGTCATACGACTTTAGTGAGTTTTCCTTATAAGTACCTTGAAAAATGAGACAGGTTTAAACCTATTATCTTCCAATTAATTAAGTTCAGCCTAGATCTTTAATAACTAGATTACAGCCCCCTCATGATAATGCTAGTGTGAATTCTTAAAAGCCAAGATTAAAGCTCAGGTCTTCTTGTCAACAAAGCAATTTCTCACATGCTTCCTTCAAAGCAGGATGTTTAATCCTATGTTAGTGATCCTATAGAAAATCAATTTTCACCCCTGTATCAGCTGCATCAACAATCAGTTCTACGTTTCCATGTATCAGGAAAAATGAGTAGATCAAGCAGGTCAAACCAAGCTTGAATGATCAAAGGTTCTGTTAGAGGAGTGATAACCCGTGCAACATTTTGACAAAATTTTGGCAGTATGTCCTAAAAGGAGTATTCAGATTTACTCACACTATAGTATAATATAATCTGGTTTATACGTACCACTAAGCGAGACCTAAAGAGATTCACAATATTAAAATCTATCGAGACATGCAAATGAAGAATACAATAATTGTTAAAGGCCCCATTATGTTAAAACATGAGAGACATGAGAAAAACATGAGAAAAAAACATGTTTTGTAACCCTAAAGGTAGACAAAATGTACTTTTAGTAGATGTATGCATTTAAAATGTGTCTCTCTCTACTGGGCAAATATTGATGATTCATCTCGCACGGAACAGATATGAAATCTGTTAGTTTTAATCAAACTCTTGGGACATACAACCGCCCAAAGCTGAAGAAACGTCATCTGTGATCTATGGTAGAGAAATGTAGTCACTAATTTAATAATAAACACCCAGAAATTGATCTCCAAGTGAAAATGGCTGCTCTTAAAGTCATCAGGATTTCTCCTGCAGCTGTACTCAGTGGTGTAACCGGAGAATAACAGGGCACTTAATGAAAACAGACACTTTTAGTTCACAGCCAATAGAAACGTGCAGACGACTGGCAACACAGTTAAACGAACACTTCTGTGTGTAATGATTTCTGGCTGCTCTACTGCACACGACTCGGCTGAGTTACTTGTTAACTCCAACATGTCAATCTCCAGCCTCTGACCTGTAAGAAAACATTGCAGTTTAGCTGAATTAGTGCCAAAAAATACCGTGCTGAAACAACGTGAAAAGAAATACTGTTCACCAGCTAAACCTAGCGTAGGTAAAATGCTCCAGTCAGCATGTTTTTGGTTATGCTTGACTGCCCAAGGAAGTCTTGCTGGTTAGTGTAGTAAAAAAAGTGTCATGTCGCAAACATGCAGACACCAGCTTCACACGCAGGTACCACTGCACAACATAACCAGCTCTGCTGTTTTGTTTTTAGCAGGGAAGCTGGTTTCACTAATACAGTATAAATATGTATTTGCATATTTATATGTACTTTTATATACTATAAAAACAGAACTATGCAATATAATTCAAATGTTTATCCATCTATTAAAATCATTCTTCTTTTGTACTGAAACAGCATGAGCAGAAACACAGAACTCTTTCTGAAGCTAGAGGATTTCTTCTGGAGAGAACATCTGTCCACATATTCTCTGCCTTATGGTATTAGAGGCAGTGGTATGTACAGCCTCTGTTTTTCCACTCTGTTATAATCTTTACTTTTAACACAAAGGTTAAGCAGAGTCATTAAACTAATGGTCATGTTAAATCTGCCTGAGACACATAATTGTGTTCGCTTTTAAATGTAAGTGAAACCACAAAAATTCTCAACATGTCTCAGTTGACCCAATAAAGATATTTGCCTTTTCTCTGTGCTTAGCGTGCTAAGCATTTACATGGTGCTCAGCGTTTTTCAGAGAATCGTTCCACTGCCACACGTTGTCCAAAGCCTCTGTTTTCTCTCCCTGCAGAACTTATGCTTCTGAAGGTCCTGGCAGTGGTTGCCAGATATACAATGCCTGCAAACATTGAGAGGTAAAGTGGAGCTGAGCAAATTTTAGTGTGCAGCTAAACTAATTTACGCTAAATGCACTTTAAACAGGCGCTGGTGTAGCACTATGCTGTGCCTACAGTATTTACATTTATAACTTTTCAGCGCAAACATGCAGCCTGTGTATTATGATGCTTATTATGAATTATGCTTATTATATCATAGATTGGGGTGTGCTACATAAATCGGCAGTATAGTCGCAGGTCGACGCGCACAACCTCTCAATTCTGCCATTTTAAATATTATCCTTGACTTTTGCTACTACTTCTGTGATAAACCAGTTAAACAAACATATACACTTAAAATAAACCGTCTGATTTCATAACGGTGCTTTTGTGTGTCAACAGTTTAGATTGCAGGATGTGTGTGGTCATTGGAAACGGCTTTTCCATTAAAAACAGTTCACTGGGAGAGATGATTAACAAATACAACGTGGTGATCAGGTGAAGACCCACAATTCTCAACATATCAAAGACTTTTCACATTCTTTGAAAAAAGGTTATATTCCATTTTCTTCTTTAGAAAGTCTTTAGAAGTTCCTTTAGAGTTTAGTTGCAACTCTTCTGTATGTTGAAGGTCTTTAGTTAATTTCTTTCATTAGTTTGGCTTGTACTTTACATTCTTAGTTTGCTGTAGAGCCGCTGACTGGCACATAATAGGCTCACTGCACACTAACTCCTGCAATTAAAACCCTGGCTTGGCTACTGTTTCTTAACCTTTGTTTCTCAAGCCGATTAATGGCCTTGGAATGAACAAATGGCATTTTATTTCTTGTAAGCCTCTAACGAACGGTAGAGTTTGGCCTACTGCATTTTTTCCATCATCTCCCCCTCCTCAGCAAATTCTCATCAGCTAATCACGGCGGGGGAGGAGAGCCGGTTGACATTTGGTGTCGACTTACAAATCCTGATGGTTCGAAGTCTCCATTAAATAGAACACCAGCTCCTCTCTAATCTCATTTGTGTGGAAGAGATTGTGAGGAAGAATTTTTCCCTCAATAATTAAATCCTATGATACTGTAAACCAGATATTACATGAGGCTGGTCTTCTTGTCTCAGTAAGTTGATAAGGATGCGTTTTTAGCATCTAGCTCCATGCTGCTCTACCCCTTTAGATAGCTTTTTAAAACTTTTTTCTGACACATTTTTTGTTGCTGACTGTTCACAGTTCAGGGAAGGTTTTTGTTGTTGTTTTGGAAAACATGATGCATGTGAGATTTTAAACTCGAACTTTCTTTTCTCTAATGTCTAATTTTTGGTAATTTATTACTTATTGTGATGCCATTATTTGTTTACAAGTAGTTTCTCAAACTGGGGTCCAGGGACATCAGGGGGCCATTTAAAATAGCCAGGAGGTCCATGGAAAATAAAGAATTGTGAAAAGAAACATGAAAACAGTGATATAAAGCCAAAAACAATTCAAGCTATTAATGTTACATCATTGCTTAGAAGTATAAATACATAAAGGCAAGTTTGCCAGCTTGAGCTCTTTTATGGAATCATCTGCAGCAGCATGTTGAATGTCGTGGCAGAGCCAATTTCAACATCATTTATTTGTATGTGTGCGTGTCATAAAGTAATATTGTATTTTGTATAAACAAGCACATTAAAAAGAATGCAACAAAGAGTTGTTGTTGAATGTAAATTTCGGTGTGATTTTGGTGTGCATTTGACCAGGATGTATTGACATCAGCCTTCTCTTTGGTCTAAATGCCGTAGTTGTTTTAATATTGTTACTGTGCAGGTAACGTGAGTTGGTATATTGTATGTTTTATTTAAAGTTTAAACATTTTATTGCGCTGGAGTTTGATTTCTTGGTTAAAAAGTTTGTTCCTCTTCTAAATGGATTAGATGTTTACACACTCACAATATCATATGAGATGTAGCCCCAGCTCTGATTCGACCTTTGACCTTGCTGCATTTTCTCCTCTCCTCATCGTTGCCTCAGGCTGAATGATGCCCCAGTCAGAGGCTTTGAGGAGGATGTGGGTAACAAGACCACTCTGCGTCTCTTCTATCCTGAATCAGCGTCTTATAACCCGGGTCTCCACAATGATCCGGACACTCTGCTCGTCCTGGTTCCTTTCAAACAGAATGACCTCCGCTGGCTCAAAGAGATTTTATATAATGAGAAGAGGGTAATATGACATCCGTTGTTTTGCAACACCCAGAATGCACCATAACACCAGTTTCCCATTAAAAGTAAAACACTGAGATCTCTCTGTGCTTGGTTTAGGTCAGAAAGGGTTTCTGGAAGCCTCCTCCGCAGATCTGGCTTGGCGGGACCAGTCAGATTCGTGTGCTGGATCCATATTTTCTCCGCCTAACAGCCAGTCATCTTCTTAAAATTCCCTTGCACCCACGCCGACAACAGGTAAAAATGCCACATGTGGCCCAGTTCCCAGGGAATGTGATGTTAAATACTCTTTTGGCTTGGCAACATCTTACCTTGGCAGAACAGATGTTCCAAAGCATTTGAGCGTAATACTTTTTAATACTTTTATTTTTTTTGCTGTCATCTTCGATGCAGATGGTTGATTGCATACAGATGATTGTAATAAAACACTGCGGCTTTGTTCCAAATCATTTCGCTTATGTTCGCTTACTTTCAATATACCAAATTTTGGCCAATTCTCATGTATCTTTTACAAAGACAATCCCTTAATGCCAACCCCAAATAATAACTTTATCATCTTTGGAAGTCAGCAATTGGTTACAATGAAATTGTTTTATTGGTCTGTTATTTGTAACTGTAATCAAGCTGTGGAGAGCAAGTTTCCTGATACACTTCAAGAGAACTGAAGACAAACAGTTAAGATTAGAAGTGTGTCTGTTTATTGTTGGTTCATGTTCTCTGAGGCCTGTAACAGGATGCGTGTAGCTTTTTTGTCCCATCCCCCCGACATACACACCCACAACCCACCCAACTCTACTCTCTCTCTCTCGCTCTCTCTATCTTTCTCGCTTTGCTTTCTCACCATTTTTTAACTTTCCAAAAAAACTCAGTGAATCAAACAAGGACAAACATATGCATGTGCTTTCACTTCCTTCTGTGTAATTTTTGTATTTTTGGGACACCCCTAACGCATATTTTATCAGATGGCCTTTTGTCAGCATGTTTGGAGGGGTGTGATTGGCCAACACTGTGATGCATGACTCCTCAGATGCACAAACAAACACATGTACTGACTCACTTCTTTGTATTATGCTGGATGATTAAGAAAGTTCACCTCCTGCATACCTCACTGACAGGACCCCTGCTACCGTACGCCTGGGCGGCCAGCCAAAGACTCTGAGACATAAGCTTTAGGAGGGCAGCAAATGGAGCTATACTCTGTCACCAAACATAACACCCAGTTGAGTGTGTTCCACTCAAACACACGCACATGACTTGTTGCTTCTGGAAACAGCAAGTGACTTTATAATTAAATATCACATTGTCTCAGCTTGCTGATGACCAAAATATGCCTGAAACAAGTTCTTAAGCTAGACACATATTACCAAAACGACAGCCTACAGGCACATGTATGGCGACCTTTAGATAGAAAGAGCTTTGAAAAGGAAATTCTCGCAGACCCGTGATTTCTAAAACTAGAACGGAAAAAAACGGGTGAAAATCATGAGGCGAGTGAGTGACTTTGTAACAGTTTTGTTTTTATTCAGGGTTTTCATCATCAAAAAATGTGTAAATACCAGAGGGTTTCAAAATTGAGACATTTCAGGCCTGTAAATAAATAAAAAAATCCAATGTCATGGAAAATTTTGATATTTTCCATGACATTTGATATTTTTTTGATAACAACTATCAGTCTTTCTAATGATGTTCTGAATTTTGAGAAAAAAAATCAAATAATAATAATAAAACTATTTCATTTTTAAAACCAAGGGGATAATAAAATTGTAACGAAATGATAATGATATGAAGGGTCAGTGTTGTTGATGGTTGATACATTAATGTTAGGCACAAGGGCAATGTTGTTTTATGGTGCATTATGTCAACTGGCATATTCGCAAAGGAAAGTTCATTCAGAGGGTTAAGAAAGAATAAAGGATCAAGTCTCCTTTTTGAGATGATGTTGTTGAATTGTTTCACTGTATCTAATTCGAGTTTCCTATGAGGATATGTACTGTGCGCCGCTGTTTAGCGAGGAGGGAGGATTATGTGTGGGAGTGTACAGCTCGCTAGCTGCAGAATGCATGGTGCAATTTGGAAAAGCTAATGAATTGGAACCACTGGAGAGAGATAAACACAACCTAAACGACCAGGGCTGGAAAAAGCAGATTTATCACTTTCTTTCACTGTTTGTAGAATTTCCACATAACAAGTGACTGTGGTAAATAATTTACAGCCAACACATATTGAGGGGTATATTGAACTGTTTTAGGCACCAAATACTTGTCATATTTAAATCATGTATAGGATGAATGCACACGTTTTCTAAAGCCATAGAATGTGGTGCTCAAGAGCAACTCTCAGGTCAAGTATGATGCCTATTACATTAGGCATTATGACATTTGAATGGAAGACACTGAAGAGTAAATGAAACTGATGTTATTGACGCCCGCCATTTGAGGGCAGCAATTGAGGTGAAGATTAGCATTGAATAACATTATACAGAAGTACACACATAGTTATCACATGGCTTCAGAAACTTGAAACATATTGCATGAGACAATGGACTCCCTTTATTGTCCTTTAATAGCGAGTAACAAATTAATTTGGGGTGAACTAATCCGTTAAAAACAAATATGATATGTGGAAAAGAACTGTTGCTCCCTCTGCAGGACATCAGACGTTATTGCACATATGCGTATATTCTCTCTGAACTGTACTACCTCTGGTTTTGTGTTTCTGTCAGAAGCCTGTCCATCCCACCACGGGTATCCTGGCCGTGTTTGTGGCACTAAACTACTGTGATGTCGTCCACCTGGCTGGATTCGGTTATCCAGAGTCCAGCAACAAACAACATACCATCCATTACTATGGACAAGACACGATGAAATCCATGAAGGTTGGGTTTATGGATTATTTTAAATACTCTGTGATTTATGTTAACAGGATACATTTGACGTTAATGCTTTTACACTGTCATGTTGGTTGTTTTCAGAATTCCTACCATGATCTGAAGCGAGAGGCACAAGTTCTTAAAAAGCTGGAGGACCAGGGCGTCATTTCATACCTTAATTCCTAGCACATTTACAAACCAAGTCCTGAATACAACACTGTTTATTAATATTTTTTGCCTGTGTGTACATGGCATGTAAATACACCATAGCACAAACAGTATCCGTATCTAAGGACTCAACAAAAGACACAAAAACACACAGACTCATGTTCCTGCTTGCTTGAATTGGACTGAAACATCTATCTCACAACAATTTCTGCAGAGCTCTGAGAAGTTCTGTAAGATTTCTGATTTTGTATGTGATTTTCACACTTTTATCAGACCTCAGATATTTATAATTGATTCCTTTTATTTTCTTTTAAATATTACCACTGGATATTTTGTGAGCATCTTAAATATTTAATAAAATCTGATGTTTTCTGGTGAATTTCAAAGTTCACTGAACTTTGAAACGAGCTTTGTGCTATAAGTTTTCCTTGGGTCAATTATGAAGTAATAATCTGCTTCAGTACCTTACAAAACCTGAAGAGGGCGATTGATTTACATCACAGTATAAGAACAGGCTGTTGCCATGTGCCTACATGCATGCACTGAAGCACAGCGCATGTACATAATGGCCTTATGACTTTATGGCTGTTGTTTCGATTTGAAGTGGAAGAAACTGGGTCTCTGAGTCATATTCATTACTGAGTGCGTCACAGAGAAGAAACATCTGGCGTTGTCACACAGAAGGGAGTTTTTTATGCGCCTGAATATGCAGCCAGTAATAACTGCAAAAGCCTAATTTCTGTCAGTCTTAATATGAGTGAACTTTTGCCTGTGAGAGTTTATGTCAGCAGTATGCCGAACAAGCATGTTGTGAGAGTTGCTGAGGACATTCCACATATCACATTTGACATTTCGTGTCTATGTGTCATTGAAATTAATTTTCACATGATTGTCTTATATGGATTTTTTTTAATAGACAATAACGATATCTAAGAAGGAGGGTAGATGGAATTGACACTCAGGGCCAAAGCTGGTGGCTTGAAAGGTGGGGGAAAATTCTAATTCAAAATCAGCAAATATTAGCCAATTGGATTGGCTGAAATGTCACTCTTTTACTAGTTGCAGACACACCCACTTTTCATAAATCAGACCCTTCTTCTGTCCTGTAGGACAGCTGAGTCATTGCATTGTTCTCTCTACACCCCATTTGTACACACTTCCTTCAGTTCCATTTCCCTGTAGCCAGAAATTGCAGCTGGAATCTCTCTACAGGGATGGGCGGCCACGTGTGAAGTAGTTTACAGTGAAACAAAGTTGTCTACGTGCGTCACTGCCCTTCATGTTCAGAGACTGGGCTGCCTGAACAGAGACGGTTTCATTACCCCAGCAGAATTGGCGCGACACCTGGATGATTCACTTTGTCATACCTGATTGGTCATCCCAGCTTGTGTTATGCAACACAGTGTTACGTAATCAAAGAAGACGTGTTTGCATGACAGCCAAAAACAAGGTCGGTGCCAGTTGTCAATGGGACACCATGTTCAAACATGCCTATAGTTGTACGAATACATGCGTTTTGTGTACGTATGCCAAAGATTCGATACACAGATTAATGGATTCTTCAGAAAATTCCCTTCTAGCAACATCTGTCTCATCTTGAATGCAAGAAGGTGGAATCTTTAAATCAGTGTTCAAGCGTAGTTAGTAGTGTATTTTCACATTCAAATTTCAGAAATGATAAATGTAAGATTGGTATGATATTCTAAGACGTAGAGCTTTTCTGGTAATCAGTGTATTGCTCCCTTCCAATGAAGAATGTAATGCACATAAATGCATTTCATGCAATTAAAATTATTGCAAATACTTAATCAGTATCAAAACAAGCAAAGCAGTTGCTTTTAAGTATAACTATGAAAGCAGATGTTTGGGAGTTGAACTCCCTGAACTATTTTCAAGAGCGATAAGAACTGTTTAGACACTCTGTTTTGCCTTCTTGATTCTTTGATCAATAGCCAAGAGTTCTTGAATTCTGATGTCATTCATTGTACTCAAAGGCATTGTTAAGCATATTTGTTCTTTGCATATATAACAATGTCTGCGTTTCTGAATACTGTATTGTGATCTGTGCACCCACTCTCTCTTAAACACTGAGCAAAACCTGAACTGGTCTTTTTCTCTCTGTGCGATGAACCTTCCCACACACTGCAGAGTTCAGGGATTGTGCAGGTAAGATCATACATACTGAGAGTTTGGGCTTTTAGTAAAGAGGGAGATATAAGGTCGACTCTCCTTGTTCACATTCTGCTCCTGTTATCAGCTGGAGTGAGTTGTGATGTTTCTACTTAACCATAAGCTACAGCTACATTACTATTTAATATTTAAATGGTTAGTTAACCTAATAATATAAAATAGTTGCTATTTTTTAGAGAAATGTTTGTCTATTTTATTTTATTCTCTTTTCTCATTTATTTGTGCACCTTGCTTTACCATTGGTTTTTCAAACTACAGATGCCATTATGAATGTATATTATATTATGTGTAATCATATATATATATTAAGTAATTTATAGCTTTAAATATTTATAGCAATTGATTTATTAAGTGAATTTCTAAAGCTTATAGACAAGTAATAATAAAGTGTTTTATAAACAGGATAGTCAATAGAATCACAATGCCTAAAACACTCCACCCCTACGCTTTAGTTAAAACATGCAATCTAAATTTATATCAACAAGTGGCATCCCCCGTCCGTGTTTATAAACCTTTATCTCTAATCACACAACAATAGATGAAACTACATTAAGGGAACAGAATTTAAAATGAATAGAGTGTGCGTGCTTTCAGAATTGCTAACTTATCCAGTAGCCTATTCTAGCCTAATGTGTCAATAATGTGTTGATATCCCCTAAATGTATTCATTTATTGAGGAATATGCCACCAAAATGCTTTGATGCACAAGGTAATTTAATTAATATCTCATTATTTAAATGTAAATCTAATCAAAAATCTGATCTGTTCTGTTGCAACTCTGTTGTGCTGCAAGTATCTGGTGCTATCTTCCTGCTGAGATTGTGGACAAATAATGACAGACTTTTTGGGTTTCTTTAAATTTCAAATACTTCTAAAATTGCATTTAAATTATTTTAGCTTTCATCCAAAGCACCTTGTTATGAAATGAAGGACAGATTTCAGTGTTGAAAACTGAACACAAACAGATGCTGAGAGATTCTCTCTCTCTCTACACTTCTGTCTGTGACAGGCCTATAGGCTAAGTAGACAGACAAAAAAATCTTGGGGAGCAGCCCACGCTTTTATTCTGACAGGAAGTGCCGTCTGTCTGTCAGGCAGAAAGGGTGGGGATTCTTAAGATCCAATGTAGAGGAAGTTAACAGCTGAAATCTCTTACAGCAACTTTAATTGCTTTTCATGTCCTAAATTCAATGTGTACATTGTGCATTGTGTACGTTTGTGTTTATTGTGCTGGTAGGTTTGCACAGGGTTTTCCCTGCTCTGTAGACTACGTGATTACATAGACACACTGTGTCTGTGTCAACATTCATCACTAACCTTAAATGGAAGTGTTCTAATAAAATCAACAGGATTTTGAAATCGCTGCTTTTATTAGAACTGACAGGCTCCTCCCACTCAACGATGCATCCTCTCTTGGCCCCTCATTGGTTTGTTTATCATTATTTGGTGAGTCCTCACTGACTGTTCTTAGTGAGGTGTAGCGCTAAGACACAGAGCCCAGCTGTTCAGACGGAGTGCCCTCATTCATGTCTTTGTTCAGCACACATCGTTTGTATATACCTGAGGGCACAATTACACAGAACTGCTATTGCCCGCACACAGACAAACATCACACATTTCCTGTACTTACAGGAAGTGATTTTGTAGAACTTACTTTATTGTGAAGTTGCAAATGTGCAATGGTATGCACAGAAATGTAAAATTGCAATATGTTCTATCCCCAAGGCGCTTTTAATATCAAAACATAATGTGATATCTTTAAAGTGTTAACATATCAGCATGTCTACCTATTTTCTTTTGACTGCAGGGCACGAGTGCAGATTTGCAGGCGGTGGCATATAATTATGACTTTTAGACTAAGCAGAAGGTTCTGTGAACCAGTAGCTTCTGCAGCAGACAGAACGACATGCAGGCTGTAATTAATATTCATGAGCAATAATACCCCTCACCCACGTTACGGATTATTCTTATGCGCTATGCTCTTATGCGCTAGATTTAATTCTACACATTTTCAACCTGATTAACAAATATCTTCCATAAAAATAATGTTACATGCCTGTTTATTTGTTTTACTGTATTTATGTGTTTTTAATCACATTTATGATGCATATCTACATTGTAGTATAATAAAGGATTAGGGTTTCAATAATATCTGCTTGGTTTTTAAGGTCAGTGGAACATATTCAAAGAATATTTTAATGTTGTAATATTGTAACTGTTTTTACTTCTACATCATCAGGGTCTTTGGGACCCTAAACAGGATCTTCTGCAATTGTCTTCTCAAAAAGGGAGAGGTAGAGAACACATAAGGAAGTCTGACATGTAAATAAGGATAGTTCTCATAAGCCCATGATCCGTAGCAAGTTCCTCGAAGCTCCTTGTGTGTGGCCAAACACGGTAGCCTCACCGCAAACTATTTACAGTAAATGCATTGGTGCTGATGATGCCAGGCTCACTGCAAGGTTTCTTTGTCATGGCACTGCCAATGCTGCAGCAACGCCACACTCGTGACTGCATGAAACACGAGCGCCCAGCGGGTGATGGGTTATCCCAAAACAAGACAGATGTCCTATTGCAAAACACATGCTGAAAGTGCACAGAAGTTCAGTGAGTGCAAAATAAGGTTTGAAACCAGCTTTCAATGTACTGACAAAAAAATACGATGGTATTACTGGATGGCACTGTGTACCTGTATTGTTTGAAGTACATGAATTTAGAGAGATTCAATACTATGGTATATTTTTGTGATATAGTACCATGATAATACCATTTTATTCTTTCACTGTATATGATGTTGCTGAATTATTTTTGTGTTTTAAGTTGTTGTAGCTCATCTAGGAAGATATATTGAATGTGCTTCTGGCAAATGCATTAATGTGCAATAAAGGGTAGTGTCACATACTTTATTGCAAGAGTTGTTACATCATGTTTTAATGAGTATGTAGTTGACGAGCTCTTTTTAGCTTTCAGACTGCAATGGAAAGGCATAATTTTACAGTGCAAGACATATTGTCATTACAGCATTGTGAATCTGCACATGGTCCATGAGATTGAGGTAATAAATGCTTACGCATTATCTGGATCACTAAATGCAAATATCTTTGTGCCATGGTGCTTTTAGAATGAGTTATGATGACTCCATCTGTTCTCTTTGATTCTGCCCTACACGTGATGAACATTCAGACTGAAAATATCAAGAGTAAATGGATTATTTGTTCATAGTGTCTGTTTAGGTGTAGCATGACAGCCGCGGGTCACCGTCTATCTTTCAGCCTTATATAAAACGGTTATATCCCAGTTGTACAATGTTCTCCAACATCCTGCTTCAAAAATGTTAAGTTTGTTTCTTTTGGAGTCTCACAGTCCCCAGATATAAAACATGAATAAATGCAATTAATTTATACAATGTGATTCAGTGCAGTTAATATATACTGATTAAATTATTTACACCTGTAAAATTATTTATTAAGCAATATATTATTTTAACATGCACAACAATAGCTCCTAGACTACTGTCAACAAAGCTTAACAAACCTTTACTGTGGGGTTTATTCTGCCAAAACTGGACCTTGGTTTGGGAGCTGAACATGAACATTGGGAAACAGATTTAGATATGGTCTAAATCTAAAAAACAGGTCTGTCCTATCAGTATGTCAGTTGATATCTAATACACTCGTGATGAAACTTAAAACTTGTGCTTTCTTATTTCTAGTGTTCAACAGATTTGGTCGTGAATTTCTGTGTCTGAGCTTAATGTTGGGATGAAAGAACTGACAGATGACCAGTGGTACTGACCTCAGTGTCTCATAATGCCACACTGTAACTGGACTCAATAAGAACATAAGAAATGATCAAAAGTGTAAGAAAACTGAATGTTCACTCTGTGGGACATAGCATATCTATATCTGTCTGTCTGTCTGTCTGTCCATCCATCCATGCTTCAAGAAAGATCCAGAAATTCATGTTTCGTTTTTCTCAGTTTTTTCTTCTGTTATTGGATTTCCAGGAAAAAGAGCCCCAGAGGTTTGCTGGATGCCAAAGAGGACAGAGAGAGCGACAGGGAGGACATGAAGATAACCCTGAGGACGTAAAGATAACCCTGGGGAGAAGCTACACTGAGATACAGCTGCAATTACAGTCCCTAAGCTCCTGGTCTAATTTACACACAAGTATACACACACACACTCCCACTGTCCAACTCACACATAGTTGCACTCCCACACAAGTGCCAGTTATTATGAGAATCCACCTCTTACTAATAGATTCCAGGATATTGATTCATAAAGAGCAACATCCTTCTGAATTCCACTTCACTGTTTTGACACAAAAGCTTCTGCATACTTCCATACTGCATCCATTTCGCTGTCTGATGCCTGAATAATACATACTGGACACATCCAGTTCCATGTTTTTGGTGTTCAGGAAGGGAATGCAAATGAAGGCATGTGTACTCTTAAAGCACCTTGGTATAAGTTCTGATGCAGTCATGGAGGTACCAGAATAAAACAGGCCTGTGGCCAGTTGACCTTGCTGTTTGATGCATCAGTACAAATATTGGATTTTCTCAAAGCTGTTCCTCACTGAAAGTTTGTCTACAGTTGAAAGTATTTGGCTTTAGGCTACATGTGTTCCTCCTACTTGTTTTATACTTCTGTCTAACTTTTATTTATTTATTATTATTATTTTTTTTATAATTCTATTGACAGTTTCTAACAACATGAATCTGATGATGAATTCGTGTGAAAAATCTTTATTTGCATACAAAACAGTGTCATAAAGTAACTACTCTTAATAAGGGGCAATATTGACTTGACGTCAATGATAGCATATTATTTATTGATGTCAAGGAGTGCAGTTGATTGGTTACCTATAAAATCCAAACCAACATTACATACAAAAGTATGTTATTACATATAGCTGTACACAGTGCACAAGATTATATACTCTCTTTTAGATAAAAAGTGAAGTCTTTACACAGCTATATAACAATATTCTGATTTGTGTTTTTATAATTATAACTCACTTTATATTAGCTACACAAACAACAACATTCACCTATATGACAGTAAACAGGCCCGGATTGGCTAATGAAACTCCAGAGCTGAAAATGAGTCCCACTCCGGCCCTGACAGTAAATACTAATTTTGGACAGCTATGGCACTGCAGAGTACATTAAAAACAACAACTTAATCAAGCTATTTTGAAATGTCTCAAATTTTATATCAAGTAAACACAGAGAAACTCACCACACATTGAAATATTTTTCACTGGCATGTGTGTGCATTTGATAGAGAAGTGAGATATGTTTCCTCACTGATACAGAACTCTGACTAGCTGACTTTTAAAATACTCAGCAAAGAGAATTATTTGACAGGGAGAGAGATGGAAAAGATGAATGTGGGAAAAAAAAGAACTTTGGGAATCAGCAGAATATTCCGACTGTGTTGGGGTTGAGAATTCCTGAGCAGGATCGTTGGCCTGTCTGTGACAGCTTTATTCCCCAGCTCTACAAACACAGATCATCTTACATCCAATCATCAGCAGCCTGAGATCAACAAAACAAGTTTCTAACACATTCTGCTGTTTTCTGTGTGACTCTAGACAGAATAATGCTGTTGTCTAACATTTTCATTTCCTTTCTCAACTACAAGGCTCATATCAGACATATATTTTTTATTATCTATTTTTCCCAGAGTATCATTAACAAGGCTAGTAAAGATTTTGCTGAAGAAACAGTCATTATTTACTTTTATAACCATTTTGCAACTTTCTAATGAGCTATTTTTTGCTGCTGTTGCTTTAAGATGAATATGTAAATGCTCTTTGCATGTGAAATGAGATGTAGTGTTTTCCTGCAATTATTCACAGGCTGCAGATTTGCAATCGAGTCCAATATAGTTTTATCGGCCCCATTCTTCAATTAGCTTTTTTTTGCAAAGCTTGCATTACATAGTGACAGGTTCAAAAAAAAACAACCTGAGCTGAAATGTGCCTCTGAAACTATTAAGATGAGACTGAAAGGATTAGGGACCTAAAAATAAATTTAAGCTGCTCTTTTCTAACATTGAGATCTTTATACAGAGCCGTGATTGCCACAGAAGCAAGGAAGAGAATAACGATTTTCATATTTTACTTTTATTATTGGCTCCTCTGGTGAGAATGTAGGATCAATTCTGATTGCATTATTTTACCTCACAGAAACCAGGTGGGCAAACCTCCTCAACACTGAATATTTTATTTCTGCATAATATTTTTAGACTTTAAAAGCTACAGACAAACAAAACAACATTAGAAGCCCATACTCACAAATAAACAGAAAGCCTATTATTTACAACAGTTGTTAAACGACAATACGTAAATACACAGAACTGTTCTAAAATCCAACAACACAGAACATTAAACATATTTCTTAATCACTTCAATTAAAAACACATTAAAGTAACACTTCATTTTCCAAATTAACTCTTCTATTTCACTCCCCTGCTAAGCATGCTGGGTAATCCCCCTATCTCAAAATATGATTCCCATTTAATATCAGTTACTGCTTATGATTTGGCTGAAAATCCAATAAGTCAATGCGGATCCTCTTGTGCAATGGCTCACATCTATGTAGTTTTCTACTGGCAGACTGTGATATTGAAAACACTAGATCCCTGTCGACTGGAATTGGGCTCACATTCATCTATTGATGTTGTAATTAAACTTTAACCAGCCTCAGTCTGACTGCTGAGTGAAAGATTTTATGTATAACAATGGCAAAAGAGAATAACAGTCTCTCACTCTCTGCCTCTCTCCCTGTTCTCAGATACTGACAGCAACATGTATTCTATGCTAAATTCTATGTGGAAAATGCAGTAATGACCGCAGTCATTTTTCAGCAGATTCATAATGTTCTGATACTTTGTAAGTATATATACTACATATATATATATATATATATATATATGTCCTTACATTTACATTTGAAGCGAAATTGCACAAAATAAGCAAGAAAAAAAAGATTAAAAATGACTAATTCAGTCATTAAAATTTAAATGGGCAAACAAATTCAAGTAGGAATGCAATTTCAGTTATTTTATTTATATTTATAACTTATTTTATTTATAACTTTAAAAAGTTCAAACTAAACTGTAATCTTTTTTGGCTTTCTGTGCAGTCATATGTTTGCTCTGTCTTTCAGAGTATGTAACTGTAACTCTTTTGGGCATTGGAGCGGCAGATGCTGAAGCAAACTAATGTGTTCAGAATAAACAGGCCCAAGGCATTGTTCTTAAGACAGAACAGAAGTGTGTGTGTGTGTGTGTGTGTGTGTGTGTGTATTTGTGTGTGGCTGTACTTGCGCAAGCCAAATTTTGAATGTTTTCATAAATATAGTGAACATTTTCAAAAATCAACTTGTGAGAACATTTTTTTTTTAATTGCTCATAAATTACCCAAATCATGTTTTTCTTTAAATCTAATAATGTCAACAGGTTTATGTACAAGGTTTAGGGATATACAAAATATCATTAGTCTGGTATCAGAACAGTAGAAGTTTATTTGATGTCCTCACTAAACTTGTGTGTAACCTGTTGTTAATAAAACTTTATAATGCATATGTAAAGAGCCAAAGATTTATGAAAACAAATATATAATGAATGACCAAAAGGTGCATGTAACACCTTTTTCTTTGTCATCATATATTACCATTTGGGCCCTGGAGAAATGGTTTATTCAGCATATCTTAAAGCAGTTAATAACTGTTCATCCTGAAAAAAATTAGGTATCAGCAACTTAGCAGTTTCATGACCACCTCAGCAAGTGCTTTGTAAAATGAATCGATCTTCCTCGATCATTTTACCTGACCATTTTTCATTCTGACTATTAGTTACCTTTCACACATTGTTAGAAACATACATTGTGTTTCTGGTAAAGAAACACGGCACACAAAAATTGTAAAGATGTTAAATGTCATGATGTTTCCAGGAAACGCTGAAAGATTAGTTCATCCAAAAATTAAAATTCTGTCATTATTTACTTCACCCTCGGGTTGTTTCAAACCTTTTGAAAACCCTTACTTTTTATTACAAGATAATATTTTAAATGTCCTTTTGTAGTTTTTGGAAGGTCATTTTTGGGGTGAACTAGTCCTTTAACATATTCTAGAAACATCTTGACATTTTGGGGTGAACTAGTCCTTTAACATATTCTAGAAACGTCTTTATTTTTATAACAAATATGATTATGCATGAAATTGTACTTAAATACCTTTTTTGCTACATGTAAGATAACTAAATTATACAATTGTATTGTTAAAATGTTCATGTCACTCTGCTTCATGAAGATTCAGGCTTTTCAGGCACACTTATCTCTCCATGAGAGAGGCCTTTCAGAGAGATATTTTTATTCATCAATAAGACTCTTAGTCCCCTTGGCCTAGCTGTACAGGTCTGCCTAACCCACTCCCACATAAGAGATGGTTTGTTTCACAAACAATAGTGTCCAGAATGGAATGGCAATAGAGAAAGTGCTGATTTTAGATGGGGGTGCTGCTTTCTCCAGAAAATATTGACCTCCCTGGTGTCCGTAGCCAACTCTTTTCATGGCATAAAGATGACATAAATGGTCATTTCTGATTTTTAAGTCCTTCATTTAATATTTTTTAATATTAAATATGTTTTAAAAGTACATTCAAAATGCAAATAACTATACACACCTTTTGTGTGTAATGATGACAGAACTTCATTTGTCGACATATCATCGAATACTGATCCAAATGGGAGGCGCTTGAGCAGCCTGTTTCTATGGAAACCTCCCGAAGCAAAAGCAACTTCTGTTCCGACAGCTTTAGCTGCTGCTTCTGTAACTTCCAGTACTATGGGGGGCAGCTATGATATAATATGCTGCTGTGTTAGTCTATAGCTCAGAGGGCCCCCACTAACCATCATAAACCGCTTTAAAGAGTTTTTAAAGTGAGGCTTCAGCTCCTGCCCTCCTTGTGTATTTTACCTGAAGCTTAAATTTGTAAAACCCATATTCTGTGCTGTCAGGAAACCCAAAAAGTAATAGCAAAGGTGGATCATTGAGAACATGTTGTATCGTCTCATCATTTCAGCTCAGTGCTCGTGCAGTAGCAGTCGAGGCAGGGATACCTTATGTTCCATATTTACTGTCTTGGATAAGCATATGGTATTACATAAATCAGAAGTCACAGAAAAGATTATATCACACCAACAAAAAATGAAAACAGAGATACAAGAACTAAAGGTTTGGCATGGCAACAAAACAGTCTATTTATAACAAGGTCTCTTCCTGTTTCTGTTTCTTTCATTCTTCCAAATATAAAAACATAAGGTGTTCATAACCAGAAATAAGTAACCTCCACTGTTTTTCAAAAGCAGCTGTGATCTGTAAATACATCAGAGGAGCTGAGGAGAAGATAATGAGTGAAGATGCACAGATGTGGTAGTTACATTTCATCACTTCCTGTCGATGAATATAAGAATAGCTGTGAGGATGTCGTGGGGTGGAAGATTTTTTAAATGGTCGTACAAGAATGTAAGTTACAAAGAACTGTATAGAATTTCGAGTAGGGTGTTTTAGAGCTGTATTTTTGGCTGTTTGTAGTACTACTTTCAATGCATCTCTTCAGTGTATCTTCTTATATATAAAAAGTTTTCAAAAAGTAGTTTTTTGGGGACAACATGGACGTGACTTTTGGGTGAACTGGTCTTTTAACATTCTAGAAACATCTTGACATTTAGCATCTTTATATCTTAACAAGCCTGCTACCCTCAAATATGATTTTCTATGAAATTGTACATCTCAAATACCTTATTTGCTACATGTAGGATTTTCCTTAATTATACAATTGTATTGTTAAAATGCTTATCGAATGGCAGTGATCATTTACAACTGTAATTTTTTGTTCTAAGATTCAGGCTTTTCCGTTATACTTATATATAGATAGATAGGAAATGGGGGACCACTCCATGAGAGAGGCCTTTTAGAGAGATATTTTTATTCATAAATAAGGCTCTTAGTCCCTTAGCCTAGCTGTACAGGCCTGCTGAACCCACTCCCACATATACTCCAAAACAACTTTCACAATATACTCACAGTGCCTGAACCAGGCTTGTTAAGCAATGATGTACATACACATGCACACACACACCCACATGTACAACACACACACACACACACTTATAAACAATCTGACTCATACTCTCTTTGCCCAAACCGCATCTGGTGGACCAAAAATAAATACACACTCACCTGCTTGTGAAACACTCATATTTTGGTGTAAACTGGAGCCAAATTCTTGCGAAGAAGTTTTTTCATAAATGTGGGTAAATAAATACACTTTTTCATTAGGGTAACCTAAATATTTTGTTACATGTTAATTACTGGATTAACTCAAACAATAATTCTGACAAGTGAAGTATGTAAGGCAATAAGGCATAATGTACAGCCAGCCAGCTATTAACGAGTACTACTTAATACATGAGTAAATTATTGGACACAAACTGTTGATTTGAAATATTTTACTAGCTTATTGGTAACAAATACAAACCTTCCACAATAAACAAACGGATTCCTAAGAGCTTTAAGCCAAGACACAACTTTCAAACAAGACAAATATGCAATGTTTTAACCATTTGCACATATAATATCACATAAATTATTAATTAGGCATATTTTTTTTCTTTGTAAGTAAATTATTTGTGAGGTTAAGATGACTCGCATTTGCCAAATGAGTAAGCGTTTTTTATCGGGGAATAACATTGGAATTTTGCAAATGCGCAATCTGAATGAAGTTTTCCAGAGTGCTGTGTAATAAATTTTGATTGTTTATTATATGAGCTATAAATGAGAAAATCAGATATATTTCTATACTGCAGTATCAGTTGTGGTACGCACTTACACTCATTAAGTCCTTTAGACAATGTAAGCCCCCCACAAAGTCCATGTCTGCATGTTCTCAGGGCTTCACATATCGTGGGCTTTGTTTGGGCTCTGGGCTCTAATTTTTGATCCACAGCAAGTTCTCTGTCTCATCCTTCCAGCCATGTACCATCAGCTTCTGATCCTTTCATTGAGTTGCTACACCTTTCTTCATGCTCTTATTTGAGACATTTAAGATGTTTCTACCACCAAAAACCTTCAGAGGAGTTATACACTTTACAACTCTCTGCCCCCTTGTATTTCTCAGTTTTTTGTTTATAGATTAATTAAATTAATTCCTATATAATTAATTTCCTTCTTAACTTGTTTCAAGATTGAAAGAGCTGCAAAATTAGACCAACAAATCATTTGAAGTTTAGTTTATCAGCTGGCTACAGGTGCTTAATAAATGTAATTTTGATGCGGGTGGACAACATGTTTTCATATATATATACACATTGTTTTCTGCTCTTATTCTGCTGTCCTTTCACGGTTGAAATAGTTAATAATTTGATTCCTGTTAATTGCATATTGATAGCCAACTCACAAGCAAAAGAATAAGGCAGCTACTTTTTTCTGTGCAAAATGATACATTTTAATGTTTCTTTTAATATTTTATTGGCTAAGGTTGCATTTAAGGCAAGGATGGGGGTTTGGGCTTGGGTTAGGTGCAAAATAATACATTACATAAGGTGCATGGGTGATATGCTAGTGACTGCTCACACAGCCCATCCCATAAATTAAACATTTTCTTTCTAACCTTCAGAAATTTAGGAAATAATATCAAAACGCATGAGTACAATTTTGATGAAAGAACAGCCTAGAGAAACAGACAGAATGAGAGAGAGAGGGCTCATGGGCGTTCAACTGAATTTATATTCTTATAGATTTTGTGATATACTCCTGTATGTTTTATTTACTTTTCTATTGGAATGGAGAGGCAGAATACCATCATTAATTTTCTACAAAATTCTACAGAATTAAGAAAAACTCTGATGGCCATAATTATCTTTGATTATAAAACAGTTTAAAATCTAAATTTTGATTGGATGACCTGCATTCAAAGCTGTTTTAGATAGCATATAATTGCTATTTAATGCACACAAAATTTGTCCAATTAGTTTGTATACTGTTTTTTTGGCCAACAAAAATAGTTCCAAAGAAGCCAAAATATTAACCTTTGTGTTTCGCCAACCAACAGCACTGACACTCTGACATTGAAAAACCTTGCTTGCAAACTTCATAAAGCCACAGACAAACAGATGGATACAAGCTGTGTCCCAGTTCTGTTTTACCAAATATCAGCACTATTGGAGCACTTGTCAAATCACATTAGAAAACGAGACATAAAGGTGCAAGTGATATCTGAGAAACACTGTTTCAAATTTAAATCAACACCAAATCAAATAATTTAGTGAGTATTTTCTAGTGGTCTGTTCTGTGTGTGTTAAAAAAATATTTTACAGATAGTCCTGGCTGTATAAACATAGGAGAAATAAAATGTGGACCAATCACCATAGCCAATCAGCATTCAGTCTGTGCCAGCTGTGCTGTATAGCATGTTTGTTATTTTGAAGGTGGAGCAATGAAGGGAGGGGTTTGTTTGGGTGTCTCAGAAATCTGTTGTATAAACTGCAGTACATTAATGCATCAACTTATTATGCTGATTTTACCACTGTAGTAGTGTGTCCAATGCAATCCACATTTTGCAAAAGAACTGCAAGTTATTTAGTGTCATTAGAATATTTATTTATTGTTAAGCGTGATGGTGTATGATGAATGTGAAACATGAGGAATATGTCCTCAACTGACAAGCAGTTTAGACAGGTGTACCAACAAATGTCCCTCATAGGAACATAATGTACTTTCTTGCTAAGACAGAAAATTACATTAGCAATTTATGAAATTTGAAACCGTTTCAGCATGTTTATTTTAACTCATCTTTTAAGTTACTAAAACGTTATGGCTGTTTCTAGCAACATCACACATTTTATTAATTTTTAAATACACCATTCAAGGTCAAAACATAACGTTCTGGCTTATAATATTCTCCATTGCCCTAATTATTTCTATATATTTCTATATATACATTCTTCTGTGTTGTAATAGGAATGGGGAAAAAGATTAAAGAAATAAAACAAATTAGTATACTACTGTATTTCATTTTTGCTTTTCTTGTGTCTTGTATATTTTCAATGTAAAAAAAAATCAAAACAGTATTCGGTTATTTGATCATTTATACTTTATTTATGTAAATAGCCTGCATATAATATTATTCTGTGAAAATGACTTGTCATAGGTGAGTTCCATCTAAAATGCAAATTAATTCTCAGCATGAGGGTGAAGTAGTCTTTAAAATACTGTACTGTTGATTCTGCTCTCGTCACAACTCATTGTTTACTCTTTATAATTTTTGTAGAAAGCGCTTATGTTTTAGAAGTCCGCATGCCTTAGAAAATACCCTGTTTGAAAGTGTATAGAACATCAGTTCATGCTTGTTTTGAAACAGTTCTTCGGGTTGGTCGTAAAAGGGGAATGACAGTCTTACAGTATATGTATGTGGGCTCAAACTTGCACACAAAACTCAAATGTGACAGAGACAAAATACAAAAGTCCAGGAGTTGAGCTTCACTGGACAGCGAGAAATTGAACTCAGGTCAACAAATCTATTACATACACTGCAGAGATCATCTTCTTAATCAGTCTTGTTTTCCAGTCAAAATGTAATAATGAAACATCATTGATATAAAATAATTTGCTAAATGCGATATTGCGTAGGGTAAGCTACATTATATATTGAATTAAGTTTTTTATTATTTTTTGTATAAAGCTAACTAAATGTTGATATTTTTTTTACTGCAAAACAAGGACAAAAATCCTGATTAATTTAAAAGAGTATTTTTGCAGTGTAGGTGAATTTAAAATAGACAATAGATTTCCAGAACCAGATAAGCTGACTCTCATTTGTCACCAGTATTTTACTATGGTACTTACTGCAGGTTAACATGCTGTATGCCGGCCACTGCAGTGGTTGTGCTTTGATCTGGTGCCTTGGCAAACATTTCTGTTTTTCACTCAAATTCTGAAAGCCGTAACGCATGCAGTAACCTACCTCATTATGAGTTAGAGGAATTGATATTATAATTACAATACAGAGAAAACGTACAATAGAATAGGTTAAAGAAATAAACACTGTAACCCACAACTGTGGCCTTCATTATGGTTAAACACACAAGCATTAGCACAACTTTGATAATGGCTACCTAAAATCTCCTAGGAGTCTTTGCATTGGAATTCTATTAAAGCTTATTGGCTGTGGTTAGATTAAGGGGTATGACCTCACAGGAAATACACCAGCAATGCCCTCGAGGTCATTCTTTTGCTGGATGAGCGAAGTGCATATGGCTACTCTTTTGTTCTTGAGGTACAGGGTGTTGGTTGACAGCATGAAAAATTGAATGACAGAGTTTAAAAGCTAAACAGAATATACAGTTTTCATGTACCTTCATGAGTGTGTTTAGGCATTTATAATACGCGCAGTATAAATATATGGATTCTCATTTGTTTGTGCGTCTAACCTTAATCACTACACATCAGCCTGGCTCTCTAGAGACATTAAGGATTGTATTGCATGGCTATTGCAAGGAAATCTCTCCATGCGAGGGGATAAAGAAGCTGGCCAATCACTACATAGTCCTTGAGTCTGTTCGGAGGAGGTTTTCCCTTACGGGTTCTCTTCCAAGCGGTTGGCAGAGCCATTATTTGTCTCTCTACCATTCTCTCCCTCCCTCTCCTCTTTCAAGGTTGGGGGGTCTTGGGTGGAGAAGGGGTCCAGCGTGTGCTGCCTGAGGTCGGGGCTCAGGAGCGGAAGGTGGGGAAGGAGCGGGCTCTCTTTTAATTTAGCAGCCAGTTCCTTAGCGCTACAGGTGGGTGTGTTGGTCTCGTATATGTCGTGAAAGTTGTTGTAGTCGACTTCGTAGAAGCCGTTTTCCAGGGAAAGCACTGGAGTGAAGCGGTAGCCCCACAGCACTTCCGAGTCCAGGTACGAACTTCGTGCCTGACAGGTCATGCCTAGATACATGCAGGAAAATATGGGAGCACACATACACATACATACACACAAATGCACATATATACAAAACACATACAAGCATGTGCAATTGTGTATTCACACACACGTATGTATACACATACAAAAACACAGAGAAGGGGAGAGAAAGAGAAAAATTAATTATTTATAAGACAAGCTCTTAATGGTTGCAGAGGAAGTACAAGTGGGATGATATTTGTCTTACAGAAACTTTTAGTGTTTAGTGAGATATGTAAAGTTTGTGAGCAGAATTTCATAATACTCAGAATTATGGTCTTATTTTAGACATACAGCAGGTCTAACCCAACTATAAAAATAGGTTCGTAATGTGATTATCACATTATCACATAAAGTCTGTACATTTACAATAGATCCTTTTTTGTGAACAAGTTATGCTTTAATTTTTTTTATCTTTTTATGTTTGTTATTGCCAAAGAGATTTTTTTCTGTTTACTGATAAAACACATTCATTTACATATTACAAATATAATATAATATAATATAATA
>JAZGTI010004976.1:14401-26627 GCA_036877585.1 Botia kubotai | reverse complement strand
GTAGTCAGACATCCATTCTCTCCTTAATTAAATACAGTCATTCATTACAGTCTTCATCGCTGAATCCAGACATGACAAACCATTCCACTCAGTCTCACTGAATTGCACTTTTGCAATTAACCAAACAAACATGTTATTGTACACCGTCATTAGCAACGGAATCTTAAGGCACAGGATTCTGTCCATTCCAGTCATTTAGCTCATTTCCTTCACCAATTTAACATGTGCATTTCAAATGTCCAACACATCCCACGCAAACATGAGTAGAAAAGAGGCACGTTGATGCACAGATTCATATCTTGCATATTTGTAAAGCTTAATAAACAAAATGATATTTATCAAATCGATTTTTTTATGCTGATATATTTTCAAAGCGCAAATATTAAACATGATAAATGTGCATTTCTCTTTCTTTTTTCACTTTTTCCCTTTTTGTAACCAAGTAAAGTTTAACCCTTCAATATGAAGGATAATCTTTTTGGTTGCACACCGACTGTTGCTTGCTTCAGAGGCTCAACAAACGTGGCTTGATTTTTACTCAGATTGTTTTTTAAGCTTTTTTCTTTTTTTAACAGTGCACAGTCTGCAGATGTGGCGCGCGAGGGCAGTTTGACAAAGTACATTTATAGTACATTCAAGACAGAGGCACGTTTTATTTAATGAACCAACAAAAATGTTCTGTACTATTTGTGGTGTGGCTTACAGAAGTGTATCTACCTCTGCAGTAAGAAAAGGGATCATCATGTTTTACCAAATAAAACTTTGTTTGTATTGCATTGCTGCCAGTGTGTTCCATTTGAAAGAAACAAGGGTTACTTTTGGTGTCTGTTCAAACAGCTTCTGTTCCCTCCTGTTTTAGCTAATGAACATCTACTTTAGATTGATCTAAGACACCAAACAAATTACTTTAAGAGCTTTTAAGAAAGTTAATCTGCTTCTGTTGCAATTCTTGTTAATACTGAAACATAAAACTGCTTAAACCATTTTGGATGATCTAGAGTTAACTGACATCCCCAAGTCACCAGTAGGGTTTACTCGTGTCAATGTCTTCCCAACGATGCCAGTTTGGAAAAATGTTATTGGTTTGGAGGGGAGTTTCAAATGTGTTAATCCCCTTGTCTGTTTTCCTGATGGACTTTCGGGGTTCCTGTTTCTTTGACTGTGTTGCCGAGTTCCTTTGTTTGTTTTCTTGCCAAGATGTTGAAACCAGTCCATAATTTTTGCCATCATTGTTGTCCCAGTATGTCTGGTCACCAGTTCTATAGCTAATGCAAAATTCAACTTTATTCTGAGGGGGCACGTAGACAGGCAATTCAACGGCAAACGAGAACGTGTCTGTATCCTGGCAACCATAAACATTATTCATGAAGGTGCATTCCACATCCTGGAAGCTCTGCCAGGTGTCGTAGGTGATCCGCACATGCACAGACTTTTCGTAGGCCATGTTACGCACTTTAACTGTGCCGGTGAGGGCCCGTTCCTGCAGGGTGCAGCTCTCCAAGCAAAGCAAGTTCTTCAGCAAGCGACTGCGGAAGTCCAGATAGTCTGCCGCTGGCTGTGGAAAATCTAGAATTCGGGTCTGGACCGAGTTTATATGGAGAGTTGCTGTGACTTCCTCCAGATCATCCAGGTCAAACTGCAGCTGGGATGCAGCGGGTTCTCTGTTATCAAAAGTAGAGAAGACATGCACCGCTGTTAACGACATGCCCTTGGAGTCTGCAAACACAACCTTTTTCTTGGCCTTGGATTTTGGTGTCTGCCAGCCGAGGCAGGGGGGCTCCAGGGGGGCTCTGGAGCTCAAACAGGGCCTCAGGGGTTTGTAGCAGGTGTTGACCAGGTTGCGTGACCTGAAGTCTTCATAAGAGCTCAGGAAGCTGCGCAGCGGGGGAGAATGAGTGATGTAGAGCTGCACAGCCACATCCACGGGCATAACTGGACCTGGCATTGGGGGACTGAGGATATGAAGAACTCTACACACCACCCACACACACACCCACACACACAACAAACACCAAAGAAAACACAGACTAGTAAGTATAAAGTTCTTGTGTTAAGTAAACACCTCGTTTTACATTTATAAAGTTTTAGAAGGTACTGGTATACATTTGATATATAAACTGTTACAATTATTTTTAAGGCATGATCTAAAATAAATAAAAATGTAAATGCATTATTGTATTTTAACTGTATGCAAATCAGGCCTCTAATTAGAAATGATGCGCCTTTCTGTTGCTAAATGTCACATCAGTAAGTTACATATGATTTTAACAGTTTAGCACTGTTCAACAGCTAACACGTAAACATGGGTTACAAATCCAGCTGCGTCATTTAAGATGCTTCCAGAAACTTTCTTACCTTGCAGAACTCATGGAAAAAGTGTTTTAATCTTAAGTGACTTTAAAGCTCTTGAGAAATGCAATCTTGAGACTGCAGGCGACACAGAGATGATCAGCAATTCCAGAGCGCCGATTTTAATGCACAATGCGATGTTTAAAAACTGCACCCCAGATCCGCTGCCTGTCTGCAGTCCTCTGCTGACACACCCACTCCGCGCTGCGCAGCGGCTGAGCTCCGGCACCCGGTGCGACTCCTTTAATAAAGTCTCGTCTGGCTCATTTGCATATTCAACACACCGGACAGCAGCCAGCCACTAACGGAACGGCAAAATTTGGTCTCGACCAATCATCGTTGAAATAGAGTTTGGGTTCTAGCCAATCAAACTTGCCAGAGGTTTTGGGAACGCGATGGCGCGTGTTTTCATGCCTCGGTTAAAATACTTTCGGCGTGAGAGTAAACGTGGACCCCTGCCGGTGTAAATGATATCACACTTGCGTATCATTATCTACCGATAATTATGGTGGATATGTTAAATTGACGTCATCTTGGTGGTAGTAATGGTTATAGGTAGCTTCAGCTTTTATTTCGAGTCTTGTAAATGGAATTTTAGTATAGTAGGATGTGACACAGCATGCTAATATTTAATCCACTGAGTTGTTTGCTCGCTTTGTGAATGTAGGTCAGGTTCAAAGTTAATCTTTAGGTTTTGAAGGCCTTAATAAACCTAAACTTAACTTAGAACCAACACTAAAAATGATCTCCAAACGTATATAACATGAAGGCCGACAGTCTTTGGGTCTTTTTACCATGTTCCAAGGGTCCAGAGGGCCCGTCTTGTTGTCCTATCCAATACATGACCCAGGTGCATGATAGATTAATCTGATTTTACTGGCCCTCAAAGCGCAGGTCATCAAACGCGTGTCAAAGTCCAGATTTCGCGCTACACCAATGCACGTTTGTAAACAAAGTGATTAAAACAACTGTCAATGTTGATTCTACGTGATTTTATTAACACCCTCACTGATCAGTATCTGATTAACGATTAAATGATGAAACATTCTGAGTGATTAATCTGCATGACCTGATGTCCACCTCAACGATCAATACATTAACACCTTCCTTTTGTGCAAATGCTGATCTGTTTTAAGTTTGGCATTAGTTCACAATGAGTGTTTTGAGTGATTACAGGTTATCAGCCCAACTGGGGCAGCCGGACCTGCCACGGGTTCGAGCATGTGTAAAGATAACATCTGAGGCCTAAGTGGTTTTCTCACTTTCTCTCTCTCTCTCTCTCTCTCTTTCACTCTCTTTCTCTCGGTCTGTCAATTCTAATAATAATAACAGTCACTAATGGGGTCATCTCAAATCCATAGTCCCCTAAAACGGGATTTTCAACTGTTTCACAATGGTAGATAGAAAGACCTGGTTTTACATATTTTGAGTATTGTATTATAAGCATAATTCTTTGATTTTAATTAAGACACTAAGTAATACATTAAGCTTTTACTTAAAAATACTGAATATTGTGCGAGGGAGGGACACATAAATGTTTAACTATATTTAAACGTCTTAAATTTCTTTATGGCTGAAATTGGCTTAATGTTGTATTTTTACTTTTTCACAAACATGATAAATAATTGACAGATGTATAATAATAATTGACAGATGCCCTGCAGGACCATGACAGACCCCCTAAAGGTTGTTAACTCCTTTCGATGACCCTTGCTCTGCTGCTACTTCAAAATAAAGCGTTCCTGTAGCTCAGTGGTTAGTGCATGGCCTTAACAATGCCAAGGTCATGGGTTCAATCCCAGGAATTACACATACTTAGAATCAATGTATAGTATAATGCAATGTAAGTTTCCCTTTTATTTGCATAAAAGCATCTGACAAAAGGCATACATGTAAAACAAAACACTCGTTTTATTTCGTTTGCAGTAACTCTTGCAGAACATCTGCAGGGATTTAGGCTGACTGCACCTAAAACATTGTAGCTCCTGTGGCATAAGGAGATGATTATAGCATTACAATTACATAATAAGCTCTGTGTTATGGTGCCAACCCCCACTATGACACACAAGCCTGGAATAAACCGCTTGGCTATGATACAACACTAGCGCAGGATGCCAAATTAAATAAGCAAATCATTGGTGGTGCAGAGCGACATCTGGTGGATACTACAATAAACAAACTTTGATTTTCAAACTTTGTTGGTCAGCCAGCCAAAAAACAGTTTGTCTTTAATAGTTCACCGTAACACAGTGTGCAAGGTAAATGTAAAATCAACACAACACAACCAACATCCCAGCCAACAGGGAACGTTCTCAGATTCTCTAAAAGTTCAATCTCAATGTTATCAAAATGTTCTTGTAGTAACGTTAGTAGAATGTTTTTTAATGTTATATCACATATATATAACATGTTATTCCCAAGTAGTTCGTGGAACGTTTTGAAATGTTACAGAATTAAAAAAAAGTTTGAACAGCATTCTTAAAACCAAGGAACGTTAATGCAATGTCTAAAAAACTGGACGTTTTGATGCTCCCAGAACTTTCAAAATAACATTTTTGTTATTGGAAACGTTAAGGAAAATGTCTTACAACCTAAAGTTGCTGGCTGGGATTTCATCACCTTAGAACCTAAGAACACGGACTCGTGAGTGCGCCTCATGTGGCAACCAAAAACATATGACCTGTTTCAGCCAATCAGAGAGCCAGGTGCTCTCCTGACTACCTAGGGTTAGGTCACTGACGGGTCATGCACAGTTAACAGTCTGTGCCAGTAAGCGGTCTAAAAACAGCCTGGAACAGAGTGTTATTTGAAATATCACCATTTCACAAACATTGACAAACGTAAACTTCAGATGCCAATGAATATAAACGCTCAACATTCATTATGTATACGCTAATGTCTGTAATTCAGCATGGATTGTTTTACCTGTCATAATATCTTTAATCCAGCAGGGGACACTGTTGTTCTCTGGTCTGAGATTTTTAATAATCAGGATAATCTTATAAGGATAATAATGGTCCAGTGAACTCCATCTGAAGTTTCACCTGCGTCAAACACCCTCATAATTGTGATATGCATCATTAATGTGTTTTGTTACAGTTATAGCTGTTATGCACATCTTTTAAACCTATTTTTTAATATCTGCTGTGTTGTGGAATCTGTTTCCATAAATCATCTTTAAAAAAAAGATCAAATTAATGATGCCAACATTATTATTCATCTTAAAATGATGCCTTGGTCGAGATCACTCGGAGGCTGACATATGATATGCAGAGCATGCAAAATAAAATGTTACCAAGGCTTTAATACTTCTTGCTGCAGCAAAAATTCTGCTACCAAGTGCAAATGAACATTGTACAAGCAGTCATTAGTGTCTTATTATTTTCATATTGGGCAATTTGCCTCCGAGCCCTGTGTTTCCACATGGCACAGGTTCCAACCTTTATATGTTAGAACTAATTTTAAGTGCTCTGTGTTACTCTCTGCATGTTCCATTCGTCTCAACTTGAATCTGTGTAACAACCAAGTGGGGGAGTGTGGCTCCGTGCCCGGTTAGAGAATAGAACATTTGCAGGGGTGTCCGAATGGGTCACTTCTCCGCTATATACAAAACTGTTCCAATGTGGGAAGCGTCTTGAGACTCTTTGTGTGATTCTCATGGGGGACTGATTGGCTATGGGGAGGCTGCTGTTGTTTCCCTGCAGATCGGGATGGGAAAGGGGCCTTAAAGGGGGCATTTGGCTGAATGCCTGTTTTAAACACTTGATTTATGTGCACTGATCAAGAGCCAGTCTGTTTAGTAAGTGCTGTGTGTGTGTCTAGGAGAGAGAGAGAGCGAGAGAGTATGTGTGCATATGTGTTTGATAGACTATGCTGAAGATGCCCAGCTCATTGAGATTCTGTCTCCAAACACAGTGTAATAGACAACCGTTCTTTCTCTGTAAAAAAGGACACACACACACACACACACACACACACACACAAACTCACATATATTAGGGGGATTCCTCAATTAGGGGAACATTTCTGTTTAATCAAAAAAATTTAAAAAGCAACAATCATTCTGGATTCAAAAGGTAGATTGCAATAGATATTTAGAATAGAATTTCAATACTTTTCTCTTTAGATCGAATGCAATGATTCAATAAACTTTTTATGCGCCTTTCATGAAAGATATACATTTATATAAATATATTTAGACTACTTTGTTTACTGATTGCTGTCAGGACACGAAGAGACGTTTTCTGGAAAAAAATTGTCTACCCTGCCGAATATTAAATGTTACATTTTCCAGAATGATTGATGAAATTCAATAAAAATGAACTGCGACAGGCCTTCAAAGGACACTGTTAAGCTACAGTTATATGAATTCTCGACACAACGTATCAGCAAAACAAACAAAGCCTAATAAAGCTTCTAATGCAAACTCAGAGCTCTATGAATCTAGAGGATTAAATACCAGTGAGAAGCCCTTGACTCAAGCCCCCTCTCACACACATAATGCTCATTCAGAGCTGATAACTGGAGAATAAGAGCTGTTTATTA
Organism: Botia kubotai; assembly: GCA_036877585.1. Taxonomy (NCBI): domain Eukaryota; kingdom Metazoa; phylum Chordata; class Actinopteri; order Cypriniformes; family Botiidae; genus Botia; species Botia kubotai. The sequence continues at coordinate 19,733 of JAZGTI010004976.1, read as the reverse complement.
CTGCAGAATTTATTTACCAACCGCGCATGTGACCAACAAAACAACAAAGACCCCAGTCAAGTTGCATGGCTTATGTACTAATAGTCTCCTTTCTCCCACAGATTTGTCCAGAACCCCTGCAGAGACATACACACATATACAAAACAGCGTCTATATCCTAGGCTTACAAAGCATGACAAACGGAACCTACAGCACCCAGCCAAATGTTTAGTGCATCTCCATGGTCAAATAAAGGGGTGATTAGTTCCTTTGATTAACGATTAATGATTTCTCTCAGTGTAGTAAGGGAAAATGATTGAAAACTTCCTGTTGGTCCTGTTGGCCTTGAGAGCAAATGCAGATGAACATATATAACACCAAAATATTTCATAATATTATTCATATATTAAGACTTGTTTTCGTTAGTTTTATGGAATATTGCAGTGTTTATAATAAATGATTTATCTATGGACATCATTATGTTTTTGAAAATATGTACCCTCGTAAAGTCTGAAAATTTACTTCCCCTCTGGAACAACAGACCATCTCTGATGATGTCAGTCTGATGGCTTGGGCGGAGCCATTAACCCCGCCCCTCTAACGGTAGTCTGCTGTGAGCTTTGAAACGCCTACATTTCTAGTGTCAATTCCCAGTGGAATAAAACAAGCCAAACCCTTTATTTTCCCATTTCACTTTAAATAGTCAGAACACTGAAACAAAACCGGTTGCAACTTCCAGTTCATACAGACTTTAGGCAAATGCTTTAATGCAAAAATATATGCGTAAATATTTAAATAGATATATAATATAATATTTAAATAAAAATTAAATGTAAATATTTCTATATGACACATTATTTGATAAATATGACTTTTTTCGTTGCCTAATACAAACAAAACAAAACCAGTGGAATTACTTTTTTCTTTCTACAAAAGATGTGCATTCAAAAAGTCTTCATCAATTTAATATCTGGCGTGTAACTGAGGTGAAATGAAATGAAATCCAAAAGGCAATTTATTGTATTAACCCTGATACTAAACACAGCGTTTATTGACAAAATTGATTTGGGTCTATGAGCACAATAATACAAAATTCATCACAACTTGCTTGACAGGTTTAGAATTTTCCAGGCAACAGCGAAGCCTTCAGTAAGTCTAAATGCTTTGTCCATCAATTTGACTGCACAGCTTTCTTATTAACTGTGCTGCTAGGCAGTTCTGAGATGACAAAAAACCTGCACAACAAAAAACATTTTCTTCCAATAATATTTCCCCGTTCTCCAATTGGTTTGCTCATCAGAACGAAGTGAATGTGAAAGTGGCAGACTTCATCGATTTTAACAACTGTGTGGGTGCTCCTTCGTTTTCTCTTGCCGTCATTTTAGACCTGTGATATGGTGAGGCGGCTCAATTGACTTTGAGCGCACAACAGGGAAAGCAATTACAGCAGTCTATAAGATCTGATTTGAAAAGATTTGAAGTGGCCCTGACAAGATACACACAATATAAAATAGTTAAATATACGTAGTCTGAGGGCTTCTATTCGTCTTGTGTTTTTAACGTTCTATGATGGAATGTTTTTATGCAAATTCCTCGGTGTGTTTTTTATGTCATAGTGTTAGCATCATATTACGACAGTATCACAGAAAGTTAAGTACCTCTAAGATACACTCAGATACGCTGAGCCTCCTCTGTATGTGGTCTAAAAAAATTGCATTTAGAAACATGCGCATATTATTATTTCTTTTATTTATTTCCATTATTATTGATCATATACAAAAATCATATTTTTATGCACAACCATTTCGATGAGAAAGAAGTCAAATGTGCAGGATACAATTATTCATATCTACAAAAAATAAATCTGACAATATACAAGCAATACACATAAATTGTGTAAGATAACGTGATTAGTGTGATTGTTAAACATTAAAAATAAACTACGTGCACTCCATCTATTTTCCTCGTCCTTACAGCTGGTCTGTTTTAATCCATTGTAATGACAAGCGCAGACTAAACTGATAAGCTCATTTGAAGGTGTATTTCTGACGCCTGACACTGTTGACATCCTGCTGCTTTACGTGCACATTCTTTGCTTTCATACACAGCTGGGTCCGTCCAATAAACGCATTGATGACACCTGTGTGCTTTTAACCATTAAAAAACTTGACAAAGAAGCTGCAGACGGAACTCCATCCCTCTCCGCAGTAGCTCACGTCAGGCTCCGTGTTTTGGAACCCGTCGTTGACGACATCTCCAAACCCCTCGTCTCCCTCTGATTTCGCCTGCTGTTCCTTTTCTTTCTTTATTTCTTTGTTTTTACGTGCAGGTACATCTGTTTTCCGCTTGCTCTCGTCTTTCATCCCGTCACTCACGCGCGTGGTTGTTTCTACGTCGCTCTTTTCCGTGAGCTTCATGTGGGACGCGCTTGGCGCTTTCTTACACAGGCGCGTTTTCAAAACTTTCTCGCCCTCGCAGGCGTTCTTCCGTTTTTTGAGTTTGCTCACCACCTGTTTCCAGTACTGGGATGACTGGGTGCTATACACGGAACATTCCTGAGGTTTCCCGGCAAACTGGCATGTGTACGGAGGTCTAGGCCCCTCCTCCCCAGGCACGGAGCAGCTCACCTGCAACAGGATATTGGCGCCTCTCTCCAGCGTCTCCCAGGTACAGCGATGCCCATCCTTAGTGCTCAGCTGACCTGAACCCAGCGAGGCTTTCACTGCTGGGCTGTCTGACCCGGTCACTGCATCTGATGGTTGCTTGGACTTCTTTTTGGCCTCGAAAATCGACAGGCAGAGAAAGAGGAGGGAAAGGGTGAAGAGAAGACTCCGCCCCTGCATAGCTGTGTGGATGAGGAGTATAGAAGGATAGAAATCCCTGGTTCAAGGTACACACAGCAGGCTCAAAACTAAGATAATACACAGATACCTGCAGAGAGATGAAGAAACACTTTAATGCATAAAGCAGATGTGTTCAATATTATTTACAGACGTAAACAGAAGGGACAAAATTAGGTGTAATTTCTTCCTGGTTAAATGTTCTCATACACGGCAGTCAAAAATGGAATTCAAATTCAAAACGTCCAGTTTTTTAGACATTGCATTAACGTTATTGCCTGGTTAAAGAACACTATTCAAACATTTTTTAATTCTACAACTTATAACTTAAGAATAACGTTTTTGATTTTTATACGATATATAAAGGTAAAAAAAACATTCCACTAATGTTCCTGCAAGAGCATTTTTGATGACTTTGAGAAAACCTTTAAAGAACATTAGCCAGCATTCTGAGAATGTTCCCTTGTTAGCTGTTTCAGCAGAGGAATTGCGTTAAAAATCTACAGTATATGTGCAGTAAGCGTATCTGCTTTGCATGTGTATATGCATGACCAATTGTCAGGACAAAGGCCTAATAATACACCATAATCAAATCCCTCCCGGCCACCTGCCTTCACAACAGTGATAGCAAAAACACAACTAAGATGCATTTTCCCCCTCTTGTTAATTACCACTCTAAGGCAGCTATATTAAAAAATTTAATAAATATTTATAATTTCTGTCAGTGCTTTTACTCACCAAGCGCAGCGTTCCCCAGAACTGTGAGGAAGAGAGGGTTGTGAAGAAGGATAAGAAAGGAGGGAAAGTAAAGGATGGAATCGAGGGATAAAAGAGTGGTTTGGACGGTGGACGCTTTTTAGGGGCATCAATAGGGTATCCAAACCTCCCAGAGTCTGGCCCCTCCCACCTTGTGTGAAGACAAATGGAGACCCCTCACCCCATCCCTTCCCTGCGCTCCTTTGTCTCCTCACACCAACGCTTTCACGTCCTCTAGCGTTCCAATTTTCCAAAAAACGGATAAACAAAGAAACTTTAATACATGTATTTATGTTTTATGCCAAAACAAAAAAAACACAAACAGAAAACAAATAACTAAGTAATTAAAACGTGTTCAAAAGAAAGTACTTACGAGAGTCTGTTAATGAAGTTTAAACACATCAAACTGCATTTTTGCCGCTCTGTTTTTGTTTCGTCCTTTGCTTCTCCCACAAAATTCCCTGGAATGATTATCCAGGAATATCCGGAAATTCCGAAAAGGTGCTCTTTATTCTTTCATCTAATTCTGGAAAAAACAACACAGCTGTATAATGCACTAAAACATGCACTGCTGCCTTGAAGGAAGTTTGGTTATGTGCCTGTGATTTTGTGTTTTTTGTACTTAGAGTCCCTAGAGTCAGAGCATGTTTGTATTTGTGTGGCCTAATGCTTTACTTTACCTAAAAACAGACGGGTAGGCTTAGAGGATAATATCATTAGCCTGGTATTAAAACAATGGAAGTCTGGATGTGTGTGTTTTATTTGCATTTGTATCCACACTTATGGCTAAACTCTTTCATTCTGGAGCATTAACATCCCCTGAGGCAGGGTCATGCTCTACTCTGTTACCGCTCTGAGGATGCAAATTCCTGATAAAGTCCATTTTGTCTCCATACCAACCAAACCCCAGCTGCTGACCCACAGCAGCAACGGTATAACATACATGGTCATTGTCTTGCTTGGAGCCTCATACTCCGTTTGGATTAATTCAACCTTGAATATGTGAGGAGCTTTGGGTAATTCCAAGTTGAACTCAGAAGCGAAGTGCTGGATACAGGAGTTATAAGCACCAAATTGTGTTTCTGTTGTAAGGAGCTTATGGGAAATAAGTGGAGGCCACATCTCTCTGCATGAAAGAATAGGCAAAGCCTGCTGCTTTCTGTTGGAGCTTAATAGACTATAATCAAAAGCTCTGCAGGACAGAGGACAAAAATTTGTTTGCTTATATACAATCAAAACGTCTTTATGATTATTAGCATGAATCGGTAGCCTTTGACTGAATGAATGTCAAGAAGAATGAAAAAATATTTGGCGTTTAAAAAATGGCCCTGAAATATTCCGCATAACTATTCATTTTGAAGATGAATACAATGGTTTGAATTTTGCATGAGAAGAATATGGCATGTGTGGGACTTTCCTAAGCTTAAAGAATTTGTTCTCGTTAAGAATTCCACTTATTGGTTCCTGGAGGGGAATTTTTAGCAGCCTGTTTGAAGCAGGTGCAACATCTCCCTCTAGTGGTGGTGCTTCTGTGGGGTGAATTAAGGTGAAAATGGCCACAAAATGGTTTTGACATTGAGATGAAGACCCATTTTTGTGGGTCAAGTTAGGGTTAAGGGGTTAAGTTAGGATTTTGAGTGTAGGTTAAGTTATATTGTTAGCTAGCTGTATATAAAAACAATAAATGGGGACAGTCTATGGAATGTCCCCATTTAGACAAGATAAGTAAATGTGCGTGTGTGTGTGTGTGTGGGGGG
>JAZGTI010004976.1:0-14387 GCA_036877585.1 Botia kubotai | reverse complement strand
CATAGATAGCTATAACCTGTGGACAACATTGGACAGCTAAATATGACAAAACCTCCATTTGGGGACATACTCAAAGGTAAAGTGATTCATTAAATTCTAATGGCAAATAACAAATGCATCAGAGGTCTTACAAAACCTCTTTTATATGGATGTCCCCAAGGCAAGGCTGATTCATAGATAAACTAGTCTTTAAAATTCTGAAAATGTTCAAAGTTTAAATTTAGGAATAGGACTTGTTTATAAGGCTTATAGCTTGCGTAAACTTGTGTATGTTGATTCATTATGTTGTACCACGCGGATCTGGACATACCATATGCGCTTATGTCATAAAAAACACTACAAAAATAATTGCCTATGCAAAACATTATGCGTTTGGTGTGTTAATAAAACAGCTGAATTCATGCAATCTCTGCCGTCGTTAAGAGGTCAGCGTGCTGGGCGTAAGATGAGAGGCGCGCACGCGGCACCTGTCAACAGAGGCATCATCAAAAGTCGCTGTTCAGACACTCTGCCCTCTCCACATTAATGACGTTCAGACACTTTTCTCCTCTCTTATGCAACGCAGAGGTCCTTGCTTCTGATATTTTCCCTTGATATGTGAGCAAATCTTCTTCAGGGAGCAGTTGATGACACTACACGCGTCCTTGATGAGTAACGCCGCTTCTTCAACACCCAGTCCCGTTGATCCGCTGAGGATTTCTGCAATCAGCGCGCGCGGCGGCCATCCAGCCCCATCGACGGTGATTACCGAGCAGGCGAGATGCACCCCGTGTCGACCTTGCGGGCTGCTAATGATGGGGGAGAATCTAATTGTGAATCAGACGGAGGCCGAGACATTCTGGACAGCTGCAGGCCATCAAACAAAATCTGAATGCGTGGAATTCAGATGCCTTATGCTATGTAAATGAAAAACTCATCACCTTATGAATGTGGTCACCATGACAACATCCCAATTACCAGCACTCACTTACCAGAAGTGAGAGACAGAGATGTGTAGGGTCAGTGAAGGTGTTTTAGGCCACAGCCCAGTCAAACACAATGTGAATTATTGTTTTGCCTCGAGCAGGCTGCGTTCATCTTTTCTACCCTCGGCTGGTGGTGTTTTCTGCCTCCCTCTGCCCTCTGATGGATCTCTAATTGATTTTGTGTCCACTGGCTGTGTGGGACTCTCAGAGGACATGTTTGATGTCATGTAGAAATGTCTGTGAAAGTATTAATGTCTAGAATTAAATTACAGAATGTGTTTAGTTGTTTAAGGGACCCGATTTTAAGTTTGTGTGTAAAACAGGACAAAGAAGGAGATTATAACACTTTGTTTAGCCGGCTAACATTGAATTCCACATTTCATTGTGTGAAAAGGTCCTTGCCTGAAGAAAATGAAGAAAAAGAAAATGAATAATCGGTTTCATACTCATAATATGAGTCCTAATTCTCTTACAATAGTGTTTAAACAGTGTGTGGGAATACATGTGTTTTCAGCCTGAAAGCAACTAACCTGCACTGTTATGATGTTTTCAATGTCAATGTTTTCAGAATAAAAAACGGAACATATAATAAATTGTATATAATAAGATATAATAAAAAATAAATATATATAAATGTTCCAAATTCTCTGTGCAGACTCACAACCCACTCCGAGAGTCTAGCATTTTCACAATAGATATTTTTTCACTGAAGTGTATTCATCTTTGTTCGTCTTGGATTTGCTCTGACTCAGAGGTAAACAAGATCATTTATCACTTCGGCAACAAAAGAAAAAAACTATTTCTTTTACACCTTGGTTAGTTCTCGTAAATTTATTTGACTTCTGTCTTTACCCATTTAGAATAAAATATAAGTAGTACCTGCAAGTAATAAAGTGTATATGAAAAAGTATTAATTAGATTCATAAATAAATAGAGTTTAGAAATCAGTAGTTTAGTTGAGCTGCTAAAAAACGTCCTGCCTTTGGTCCTGAGTACCAAATCAATGTTTGCGAGTATTTATCAACGAACTCAGTTTAAAGAATCGATTTGCCTCTAAACACTTGTGACAACTTGTGTCTTTTTAGGAGATGGACGGATCATTTTAAACATAATCATAAGCACCAAGCACCCTGTACTCTGAGATATAAAACACAGTCATGGTTACAACAGAAACCTTTTATTTTCTGTGTGAAGGATTTTCTGTCATCAACTGACTTTCTCTCACTCAGCTATAAAGTATATCTTCTTTCTGAGTGTCCACAAGTATATGTCCACTTCTGTCTCTAAAAGCACAAGTACAAAAAGTCTGGTTACATCTCTGAGATGTCTGTATGATTTAAATGGCTTCTCATCACCTGATTTTCATAAATCTTTCTTCTAAACCAAAGCCTCCCCCACAAGGTCCAGTGAAGGTCACATGGTCGTTGTCTCCAGGTTTGTGAAGAGTAATCATGGACAATACACTGACCTTCCCTCATCACGAATTGTCCTCACCTCTTAAGGTCCTACAAAGGAATGAAAATCAATAACTGTTCTGCATCATTAGGTACCTGCTTTGGACCTAATCTCAACTCTCTGTGAAAAAATACACAGCAGATACAGCTGGTACCTTAAATTCTTTGTTCTATTTGATCTAACTTTTATAAATTAAAGTGGATTGTCGGTGTAACCTGCAGTGATGTATTCAGGTTGATTCAGTCCGTCTGCATCTTCATTCTGTATTGATTTCATCAGTACCATCTCTGTCTTTGACATTCGTTTGGTAGTTACAGTCTCTTGGAGTTTCTCGCATTGAATAAACCTACATAAAGCAAAACATTTGGTTTGATGAGATCAAGATTGTTTTTGGTTACCTAAAGAAACTTGAGCAAACTGACAACTAATTATACAGCCGATAGAATTAGCACAAGAGTGATGGTAAGAAAGGTAGAATGATTATAATTACACAACCCCTACACACACACACACACACACACACAAACATGACTCAATTTATTACGCCAACAACAGTCCTCTGGAAACCACACTGCTGTTGTCATGGTTACACAGCTAATTGGTAAATAAAGCTGTAGGTACTTTTACAGAATTACATGGTTTAATGACTAATATATCAATAGGCCTGGTCTGTTTATAAACAGCAGTGTGGTATTTATATGATTGCATGTGAATGTATGTGTGTTTAACAGCCTTTGTTATGTGCAGGTTTGTTTTCATGATAATACACATGGACTAAAACAATCATGATGCATCGATCATTCGTGGGCCTCGAAGGGCAGCTAGATTGACTTGTTGATGGAGCAGCTCCACAGCCCTGATGTATTGTGACTGAGTGATTGAGTTACTTGCTCTCTCAGACAGCCACATAATGATGTGTCTCAACAGAGAGCGAGACAGAGAGAGAGGGTCATTATGGCTGTTGAAATGACCTAGTATTAACAGGCAAGGACACGCCCCTGGAACTAAAGCGTATATATCCTGAGGAATCTCTGAATAAAAAGTCTTAACATGACACCGATCAAGTTTTGGACACAAAAGTTTTTAAGAGCAAAACCTGTTTTGTAGCTTCTGTACGGTCAGCACTGAGTCTTTAGAAAGACCTGCTGTTTGTTTGGAATTTCTCACATTACCTGCATGATGGAACATGGGATTGCAACATTATACAGATGATATGTGTGTGTCATTTGTTTAATAGCACAGCATTTAGGTTACCGGTTATACAGAACTTCTCACCTAAGGTGTTGCTGAAGAATGCTGGGAATAATCTGTATTTCTCCCATGGGAAGTTTTTTTTCGGAGCTAAGCTTTCAACCTTTGAGTGCTTCAGTAAATAGACCTGCAGTCATGCTTATATGATATATATGATGATATGTGAAAAGATTTTCATCTCCAAATATCACTTACAGCTTCTTTTGTGAATCTTTGGATATTTGCCATAGTTAAAACTCTTGTGCATTATAAGCAGGAGTGTGCAAAGCTATTTATTTCTTTCCCAATGATATAATATCCCATCGCTCTCCTGATATTTCTCTGTATTTATAACCAGCTTCATTTCTGTACTTCCTTTTCCGTTCATCATCACCGAATTAAAAATAGCGATGATAAAGTGAGGCCATTTATTTTATTATACACTGAAGAAAAATGCGGTTCCTTCGCCATTTTTCAACACGGCCTTGATTAGACAAGAGACGGAGTGTTTTGAAACCAGCATGAAGTCGCTGTTGAGCTTGAACTGAGCTTGTCCTGAGCTTGTTGACCGGAAGCTGTTTGATTTGATTTGACCACATGGCAAGTTGATTGAAGGTGAAAAAGTCTCTATCAATGAACAATCTGTAGATCCAATTCTCATGTTCCACATCCAGCAGAGCAATACGTTCTAATTATGTGTGGAACACAATCGCATTTCACACATTGCGTGTTCAGAAAAAGAACACATTTATTGGCCAATTGGCCGATTGGTTTTTCTTTTGTAAGGCAGCATGCGAACTCCCCCACAAAGTTCCAACAATAACAGGCATTATCCTGCAAGTGTAGGAGAACTCTGTTTGACTGCCGTTTTGGTAGATAAAGTGGTTTCTCAATTAGAAGAACAGACTTCAAATATGCACACGTATGCCTACATGCGTACTGGCAATAATAACACAATAGTTGGTTCTTTAAGCCAGGAAAAATAATTCAAAGGTGAAGACAAAAGAGGAGAGATAAGAAACCAGTTTTTGGAAGAGATTTTCTTCTAAAGGTCTGATTTTACACTAATAAAAAGACGAAGGCCGTTGGGTGATTGTAATTTCGTCAAAGGCTCTTGATGAGACACCTCAGTGCCTCACCTTACACTGTACGCACATGTGATGTGACTCACAGGCACTCAGGAACCGAGATCTTGAACGCAACTTTTAGTGAGAACTTTTCTGAAGAATATCTTCTGAGAAATGACACAGAAGCCTAGCAATGTTAAATGCGTCTCCATGCATTTACAATCGACTGTATTACGTTCACAAGCGTCGATAAAAAAATGTATATCTTTGCTGTGGACAAAAAAATGTAAGATATGTATTGTAATGCGGTACTTGCAGTCACAACATTGTTTGAAATGGAATTTGCTTAGAACCTTCTAGAAGACATTTTACTGCGCAGGTGCTTCCATTGATAAATCTTTTCACAGCACAGAGAAAGCTTCTTTTTTAATCATTTGTTAGAAAAAGCATGTTAATCTAAACATGCTGATTTAGTTTTAGGTTGTAATACTAACTAAAAAATATCCATGCAAATTTTACATAAACACTGCAATTATATTTGCTGTTACAGTGATTGTCTTCTCCTACAAGTATTAGTGCTATAATATTTTCAGTTACATTTAATATAATGCATAAAAAGTGGTATATGTTTTTACATTAAATCAGTGACACTAGTAATTATTTAAATATCATTAATATTACTGTCATTATTACTATGTTTTTATTCAGATCTCATGCAGCTACCATCTCGCAAAGTAATTTATAGCTTCTGTCTGAGATTCTGCTTGCCATCTGTTCATCGCTGTACTGAATCCAAAGCAATTTGCTATTTTATTTTTAGGCTTTTGTTTATATCTTGTTTCTGTTGTAAGAAGAAAGTTCGCAGTTTCTACAGCGATGTTGTTAAGAGTTTTTACTGCTTTTCTGTTTGAGGATAGATAATGAAGTAAACTCATTCTGCTTATTCTGCACTTTGGCCCTGTGCAAACATTTTGCACATTTCTTTCCTCCGGAAATACGAACTGCGTGTATTGTTTGCATCCTTTTAAAGAAGAAATTCTCTCCACAAACACCACAAGCCTCACAGAAATTGGAGTCGCGAGTCAAGAAGTGTGTCTTAGGATTGGATTTGTTTGTCAACTTGATTAAAGAAATGCTTGAAGACAGCAGTGTGGGACTTGCTTGCTCAGTCAGACACGAGCTCTCTAGAAAAAAGATGGTTTGAGAGAAATGTTTGTCCTTTGCACTGCATCATGGGTAAAAGGAATGTCATTAGTATGGGTCATGGTATCCTTGGCCATAACATTTATACTATTCAGAGATGTATGCAGATCTTTCACCCAGCCTGAAGAAGAAACAGGGCTATGTGGTTTCAGAATGACTCTCTCTCTCTCTCTCTCTCTCTCTCTCTCTGCAGAAGCTGTGTGCAGTGGCCTTTTGTACAGAAGCTAGCTGAAATGAGGCATGATATTGAATTTAAAATCAAACTGTTCTATTTGCAGCATAAATACATGACTGGGGATTCGATTACCTGTGCCACTCATCTTTCATTCATAAAGTCACACATTCAATTTTAATACAAAGGTGGAATCATTTTTCACCTTTGTGCTAGTCTTAATCGATTTCACATTAGTTTAGGTCAATAGGTCTATACGTGTATCTGCTTCAATATGACTTCAATAGTCACTGTAAATGCATTATATATAATCCATAGTATCAGATTATGTTTTGTTGACCCGGGATTTTCCTTTCCACCGCCATTTCAACCTGGTTCACCTTACAAAATCCTCTTTTATTCTGAAGAATGGAGAAAAGCCATTTGAAATGTATAGACTCCTTCTAGAGAATCCTTTCGGAGTATCTTTTCATCCCCGTCCTCTGAGGAAGAGTTTAGGAGAGTCTCGTAATAAAATTGATAGTGAAGAATCTGTTTTTTTCCTCTCTCTCTTGACAATCTTCATTTGCGGTGAGTGGTTTAGGTCCACAGCTGCAGAAATAAGTCACCATGCCACTATATCTGTGAGGTACTTTATTTGTGTGGCATTTATTACATTTCATAGTTTCTGAGAAGGAAGGTGGACCGGTAAATCACATTTAATGAATGTATATCAAGGTTCTATATCTTGCTCTATTGTCATTGTTGTGTCTGACCTCTGCCTTCATAAGCCTGCATGTGATTTGTGTGGCATTTTATCTCCTCATTATTTACCTGTATGTTGTTCTTTTCATCTGGTGTTTAAGAATGTCTGAGAGGTGTAAGTATGAGAGCTAGTGATCGTATAAACTAATTACAGCCACTAACACAGAATAAGAAGTGATATCACACTGATGACAGATCAGTATGGAAAATCACATTTGTTTCAGAAAGATCATAACATCTTTCTTTGAATTGGTTTCCAGCCCATCAAAAGCAGATATTTTGTAGTCCTCTGTGTGGTTTACCTTCTAACCTTGGCAAAGCCGCCCACACACAGACACACACACACACACACACACAAACATTCTTGTAAAAACTGAAAAGGCTCAAGGAGACCAAAAACATTCAGATTTCTGGATTCAACAACTGTCCTAATTGTTCAAATAATTGTTAATGTCTCACTAACAACTCTTATTTAGACCATTTGAATTTTTTGTATCAAACAAATGCAAAATGTTACATTTTAATTAATTCAGTCTTGCCATTTCAACTAGATTTCTTGTTGAGAAGTGTACCAATTATAGACTCTTATTAATTCAGACTCTTATTGTTTTGAATTAGTCGGGACAAACCTTTAAATCTTTTCATTTAGACATTCTGTTATATGAATTTGCTTATTTAGACTCTCATTTAGGCAGGTTGCAGCAATATTATGATAAAATATTTTTGTCCAATGTGTTTAGGTGAATTTCAAAGTCATTCTTATTACCTGTGAGTCAAAAATACCCTGCAGGATAAAATGTAATTGCATTTTGTACAGTGCATTGTCATGTTATACACACAGCTGTGTGTTTTAGACAGTTGGCAGGGCCGTGGGGTTTGTTTTGCAGTCTCGGTGGGTCAGGTCAGACTGGGCCTGAAGTGCGACTCAAAGCCTTTGTTCTGGAAAGATGAAACACTTTCTGCCAGGTGGAGCTGGAAGCATCGTCTTTCTTTATCAGTGTATTTTCCGCTCTCTGTTCTCTCTCTTTTCAATTTGATTTGAAGAGCTTTTGAATACTCTCAAAAGACTGAAGAATTTCTGACTGATAACAACAGAAATGGCTTCATCTTTCCCCCTAACGTGTAATAGTTGTTTAAAAACAATTAAAGCTTCTGAAAATTGCTCAAATTCAGGGTGTGAAGTGTTACAGTGACATAATTCATAGGTTTCTGTGCCATATGAGTGTTTAAAGCTATTTTAAACCTCAGTGCAATAATCCACACTTTGTATAATGCTTCTGCGATATAGAATTGAAACACATCCTTTTCTTGAGGTATTTATTATTTTATACAAACTTTTGAAAATGTCTATCATAAAACATGTTATTGACTGTACGTGATAATAAAGAGACAGATATTTCCTATTCATAAATAGTCATCATTACAGATTATAAGCATTATGCCTGTCCTGTCATCCTTTTCATTTGTTTACTTTTGTTTCATATATTTCTTGAAGCTTATTTTACTTATTTTACATTTTTTGCACATATCAATATCACACTCTAGTCATTTCCTTGCTTGCTGAAGGTGGCAGTGCTGAATAAATCAGCCTCGAAAACAAATCTGTGGCGTACAATGTTTTTAACAACATAATGAGTTTCTAAATAATCAGGAGCTAAAGATGACATTTCTGATAGAATTATCTTAATGCACAAATTCCTGTCTGCAGCATCCGGTATTCTCTGCCTATTCATTTTCCCAGTATCTTGTTATGCGCTACTGTATGAAGTAGGTTCGACACAGGGAGGAGTCGAGACATAAATTTACAGACACTCAACAGCTTTGGGAGGCTGACCTGCTGCCCTGCATTGAACATATCACATTCAACCTGTATATCATATTTCATTATGTGACCTCATAATATATCAACTTTAAATAGGTTGACATGAAATATGTTTGGGAAATTGAACTGCCTCGCGGTGTGACATGCTATACTGTACGTCATCTAAAACTACTGTAAATAATTCACAGCTTTTATGTCTATGTTAATTGGAATATTTGTAAAACTGCATTTGTGGCAAATTGAGAAAGTGGAGTTAAAATTGTGCATAATTAATAAGAAATGGTAACCAGTTACACTAAGACATTTTTATTTATGTAAATGTTAACCAAAAATCTTGATGAAAAAGTCCATAGACACCTTATGTGCATAAATGTAGGTGATCAAAATAATATTTATGCAAAATTCAAAAGGTTTTATGCACTTTTATGGTTATCCTGTGGGACCCTGAATCCACCTGGATATGTCGACTGAGAATTAAGCTGTAATTCTTCAGAAAACTGATCTGTGCTTGACCATCAACAATCGTAGTTCTACCAGCATCCTTTAAAACAGAGATCAACTGAAGTCTGTTAACAATGTCATTCATTAATGATTTGTCCAGGGATCCCCTCGCACTCCATGAGTCCAGTGGAGGTAAACGGTGTGATGGTGTCGAGGGAAATCTCCCCGTCACACTCAAAATGCGCCATGTTAGGCAATATCGTGTTTTTATGATTCCGGGACATGTTAGATGTTACAGAATCCTTATCGAACGGGAGGCTCGGCTCTTCTCTAGCGTTCGACACGGTGTGCGGCAGCTGGGCGGCCAGCGGCTGCGCTTCCTTCTGGAGCGTCGTGTCGTGGTGATAGGAGACCAGTTCATTACTGAAGTTCACCGTCTCCACTGTGGTGCTCGGGAAAATTTTATTGCACCCCAAAATAGATGAAAACGCCTTCCTGAAGTCTGCGTTAAAAGCGTAAATGACGGGATTTAGGGAGGAATTGGCCCATCCAAACCAAACGAAAATGGTAAAAGTAGTGTCACTTACGCACTGACAGAAAGGGACCATGCAGTTGAGCACGAAAAACGGCAGCCAGCAGAACACAAAGACTCCCATGATGATGGAGAGTGTTTTTAAAACTTTGGTCTCTTTCTTGAAGGTAGTTTTGAGGGAGTTCTCGTTGGAGCAGTCGTTGGACTGGTGATGGTTTTGCGCTTGCTCCACCGCCCTCTCCAAAGAGGAGATCCTGCGGATCTGTGTTTGCGCAATACGGAATATCCTCGTGTACGTGGCGATCATAATAATAACGGGAATGTAGAAACTTATCAGTGATGAGGAGATGGCGTACGTCCGGTTTAGATTGGCTTTGCAGTTGTCGGTATAGTTGGTGCCGTTACCCGCTGCGCCTTCCTCCTCGTCGTCTGCCATGTGCCAGTTCAGCTGAACCGGGATGAAGGAGATGAGGATGGACAGGGTCCACGCCACCCCGATCATCATAAAAGCCACCCGGTGGGTCATCTTGCGCTCGTAGCGGAAAGGGCTCGCGATGGCCCAGTACCGGTCCACGCTGATGATGCACAGGTTGAGAATAGACGCGGTGGAGCACATGATGTCAAAGGCGATCCAGATGCCGCAAAATCGGCCGAAGAGCCACGTGCCCGCCACCGCAGATATCGCCTCCCACGGCATCACCAGCACCGCCACGAAAAGATCAGACACCGCCAGAGAAATGACAAAAAAGTTGGTGACTTTGGAGCGCAGGTGCCTGAATTTGACCACGGCGGCGCACACAAGTGTGTTTCCGAGCAGCGTGGAGATGATCAGGAGGAAGAGTACGAACCCAAGTAGAGCGCGCACGCTGTTCTGCCCGTCTCCATCCTCTGTCTCCTGCGCTCCGAGCGCACGGTCTTGCGTGTGGTTTGTGCCGTTCTCCATCTTTAAGAACATCACTTTGCACTAAACATATTTCTTAATCCGCCAGCTCCGTTATTAGTCAATATTATATTTCCAGCTGTTTTCTTTATGTATTCAACAAAGCACATCGTAATTATCATTTACCTTATTTAGGATGCTGTTTATAAGTTTTTTTTTACCTTCCCATTTCAGCAAGTTGTAAAGTGCGTCCGTTCCCGACGCTGAACGCGTGGAATGACCCACATTCAATTGCTAGAGCTTCTCCTTCGAAAAGTTCTTGCTTTGTGATTGGTTTATAGTCACACCGCTGAGTCGGTTTGATCCATACCAGCATTTATCCTCTCCGAATGACTGGAGTTGCAAATTAACCTCCTTGGTCATGATCGTTTTGTGCACAATGGAGCTAAATGTCATTTCATCAATGCAGCGCAAATTACAGCCAGACTTTAAACGAAAAAAAGGCTGTGATATGTACAATAACACAATGATAAACATGCACAAAGGCATGAATACAAATAATGCACTTCACACCGATTGAAATCACAACAACAATAACAATACAGCATGGATTCAGCTAAATTGCGCCTCTTTTAAACATTAATTAAGTCAAACGGACAAAATTAACCTGAATTTACCGCATATATTACTGTTGGATGATATGATATAAATGCAAAGAAAAAATATCTGCGGCAATGCAATACAGATTGAATGAAATAAATTATATGCACAATATGTTTTGACTGATGTTCGTAAGTCTGAAAACCGCAGCATAAATATCATGCGGTTCTTGTGTGACTGTACGTGTTAAAAAGTTTTAGTTTTCCAGTCTATTCACTAAATAATTCCTCTTTATTCCGATGCCAAATATGTAACCGGATACTGTAATATTCTGTTTTCAGATTTTTAAGTTCTCCACAATGCTTCTTAAACCCTGTGAAAAACCACTATATTTTACGTAACACATGGATGTGCTTAATAATTAACTGTATTTATCACATTCCTCGGCGTCGTTTTCATCATCCAAACACTGGGAGAAATATTCTTAAATAAGAATAATTCATCGTAATTAATACCATCAGGGCTTCACGGTATACCCGTGATTTAAATAAACATGTAATTTATGGATCTTAAAATACCAATACATGACAAACTGTAAACTGCAGCATACCCTCTGCAGCTCCTTACTTATCACCCGCTGAAGCTAAGCAGTGTTGGACGACGTTTGTACTTGGATGAGAGACTTTCACTATGAACGCCAGGACTGAGGAAGAGCTGTCAGCGTGGGTCGTACTTTCCCAGAATAATGATTTGACCCCAAAATGCGTAAACATGTATATATCAATATATATGAATGCAGATTGGTGATGTATAAAAACACAACGGGTGTTTACTTTTTCCCGTTACATGTGTTGCGGAATAAAATCCAGTGTTTTGACTCCCCCTAGAGGTCATTTGACTTATACACTAGTGTGACTATTGGGTTTGTCTCAACAGGGAGACCGACAGACAGATTAATAGATAGATATGAAAAACGAGAAATGCTGAGAGGCTACGCGTACGCTTGGCAACCTTTGTGTACGTGTTGTTTCTTGTAAATGCAGTGTCTTGCAGTTACTCCAAGTGGCCTGCAGGGGTCGCTTTAACTCCGGGTATTCCCACTTCCAGGCTTTTGCTTGGAGAGACACGCCAACATCACAATCAAAATGGCCTCTATCAGCGACTGCTCTGAACGCGGATCAAAATGTGCATAAACAATACCGACCAGTGGATTTACTTTTCATCCCTAACGCTAAAGGCATTGGAGGATCGATGTCATGAATACACCGCAGTGGTACAAGTGGAGTATATAAGATGAGAGCTTGTTTCACAGACAGACCAGCAGAACCGGGGCGCCGCCGCCGCAGCAGCAGCAGCAGCACGGTTTCATCTGCGGTTCCGAACCACCGACACCTCCAGTAAGATGGAATTACTGGAAGATGATGATGGGCTGGGTTTCGCATCGTCCATCGATGTCAACGACAACCGGGAGACGTGCAAAGTTCGCATCTGTGTTTCTGACCCTGAAAACGTCCGGTCCGGGTGGGCCGCCGAAGAGGTTTCGCATATAAAGAATCGGGATGCTGAACAGTGCAGTTCAGCGGTGGATAGGCACATTTTGTTTGATTTGACACCGGAACCTCCTTCTCTTGTGGCGGGGTGCAGGGACGGAATATTAAATGGATTTCCCGAGCAGCAGGAGGTGGATGTGGTGTGTCCAGATGGAGGAGGAGGGGAAACCCGGTCCGGCCCAAACGCAGCTGTGCGCGCAGTCGGAATGTCAGAGTATGATCGGGTTACTGGGACTTCCGAGCTTGGGTGCGAGTGCGCAGGGAAGAGTGTGGATAAATCCGACAAGGGTTATTTAAATTCACAGCTGAGGCCAAAGTCTGCAGTGTCATTTGTGGGTAAGAATTCAACAGATATGAAGATGCCTAACGGAAACGCGACTTACGAGCATTTGGATAACGACCATACTCATATTAAACGCATGGACTACGGACGTGCTATGCAATCTTTTTCAGAAGGATTCAGCAGTAGGGTGGGTGCTTTAGACAGAGGTGTGAAAGTGGGGAATGGGGGGTTGTTGGTTGTAAACAGTTACAACACGTTGTCTCAAGTCCCGTTTGGAACCCTAGGTGGCCTTCATGCTCCAGAGAGCCATGTCTTTGTTCATCAAAGCGACTGTGTCCTCTCTTCCGGGAGGTCATGTGAAATGACTGGTCGTGCCAGCGTGGAGAACTCAGAGGCAGCAAGCTGTGACCCGGATCCCGCAGACACCCTGTCAGACCTCAGTGCCAAGCTGTCCCTGTCTCCCCTCGCAGAGAACACAAGCGATTACACTGAAACTGAGCCAAGCCCAGGAGAGGAATTTAGCAAGAATGCCCCCCCACTTCGACCCCAGAGTCTCCGGACCAACCCCGGTCACAAAGTTTCTCTCAGCTGTGATGCCACTCCTCTGAGCCCTGGGGATGATGGGTATTTTGGAGCAGAGGGTGGCGTGGATGAATCTCTTGGCTTTGGGAATACATTCGAAGTCGGCCGTCGACAGAGCGCCCCAGACAAGCTACCCGACAGGCTTACCGCTGACCCTGAGGTCTCATCTGACCAGACGGTGGATACAAAGAGACACGGCATCGCTGAGTTTCTCACCAGGTAGTTGGTGGTTCACAAGCACAAATGTTCTTTCATTTTCAGCCAGTCAACCTCCTTGTTGTTTTAATAGTTTTAAAAGCGGCCTCGCTCAGATTTACCAGTTGACTGTAAACATTATAACAAACTGCTTTCTTTTTATCCTTTATTAAAATTATTATGAATCACCATAAAATTTTGTTCTGAAATATACATACACATATGTTTCGATCCTAAAGTAGCAGATGTTAAATTGTGTAGGAAGGAAGTTCTATATACTTTCAGAGCAGGAGTCACATTGTTACAATGAGGTAATGAGTGACAGGTGACAGGAAACATGTCAGGTGTAATAAAGACACGCATGACAGAAGATCTGAGATGCAACGGATGTCGACCTAATGTAATGGACACTTTTACAATCCGTGAATAGCAGCAATCAAAATTACAATTGTTTATTTGTTCAATTCTCGTACTTTGCACAGATTGATACACACGGCTTTGCTGTAACAATTTTAAATATGGTTTACTATGTGATCTATGATGTTCGTGGAGTCAAAATACAGTTTCAGACCCCAGCCACATGAATTGACTTGCACGTGTGACTTACAAATGTTTGCTTTGTGTCGGTTCTGTTTGGTTGGGTTGTAGAGTCGTATGTTCTGTACT
>JAZGTI010004975.1:0-26631 GCA_036877585.1 Botia kubotai | reverse complement strand
TAACAGTATCACTGCAGATAACAGTGTCACCACAGATAACAGTATCACTGTGATAACAGTGTCACCACAGATAACAGAATCACTGTGATAACAGTTTCACCACAGATAACAGTATCACTGTGGTAACAGTGTCACCACAGATAACAGTATCACTGTGATAACAGTGTCACCACAGATAACAGTATCACTGCAGATAACAGTGTCACCACAGATAACAGTATCACTGTGATAACAGTGTCACCACAGATAACAGTATCACTGCAGATAACAGTGTGACCACAGATAACAGTATCACTGTGGTATGACTTATTTAATCTAAAGAGTATAGGGTCATGACTTTCAGCTGAAGATTTTGTTTCCAAAATTGTTTTCTAACCAGTAGGCACTACTCTACAACTGTGCAAACTGACACAGCAACATTAGCCCCTTTCACACAGTAATCCTGGTAAATTACCATAATGACTGCACCAGTAAATGCACAAATGTGTCATTCACACAAGCAACCACGTTCCAACCAAAGTTGGACTTGTAACCAGAAGGTTGCCGGTTTGATTCCCAATGCTGACAGGTAACAACTGAGGTGCCCTTGAGCATGATTACTTACCCCCAATTTCTCCCTGGGTGCACACAGCAACAGTCTGTGTGTGCACTTACTGGATGGGTTAAATGCAGAGGACAAACTGGGTATGGGAGTATGGGTCACTGTACTTGACCAGCATGTGACTTTTATGTTAAATAGAACGGCTGTTTTGATGGCGCAAAGAATAGTTACTTTAACAAGCTGTGTGATCATAAGGCAATTCTTTCCTGCATTCAGACACAGCATCTTACCAGTAATTGACTGTTATCTCAGCCCATGTGGGGCGAAACTGTGTGATTCTCCATCAATGACAGATGGAGGAGTGTTGAGGAAACCTCTTGAAAAACAATCACTGTTTTTTAATTGTGTACACTAATGGATATAAATAATACAATTCACCTTTAAAACCAGTGTAGCTACTTTTTGTGAGCTAACTGTCTAAAAAAAACATTGCTTGACTAGTGTTTTACACCATCTGTGACAGTGAGTATGATTAGCAGCTGATGTTTAAACACTTGAATCTTGTGGGTAACTGTCAATAATATCCTGTTGGACTCCCTTTGTAGGGTCATTACAGAGAGCACACAGCCAAGGGAAAAGAAAACACCTAATATAGGACACATCCCAGAAGGTTTGGAAGACCGGATCTCAGCACTTCTGAAAAAAAAAACAGCTCATGAATATTTAGGAGCACTGCATGGGTAACAGTACACAGCTTATACGAGTGTGTGTGTCTGTGTGTGTGCGCGCCCCAGAGAGCCATTGTGCACATAAAACATCAGCCTTCCAGAAGCTCATTCACCCTTGAGTGCTTGCTTATTAGGGTCTATTAGGGTTGGGTTATAGTGCTTATTACTAGCTGTGTATAAAAACAATAAGACAGGATAAGAAAACGTGTGTGCTGTACGTAACTCATGTCCTCAAGTCGGCTCAGCAGAATTCAGTTAGGTTTCAGACTTTATAGTCAAAGCTGAACTAAAGCAAATCTCTGTCTATAAACACACCCACACACACACACATTAATGTTTTGGATTTGTATAAGCTAATAAGCAGCTTACTTTTTTTAATTGATTACAACGTTTAAATTGCAATAAAATGAATGCAATTTAATGAATGACACAAATATTTAATATTTGTTATGTATATGCAAATAGTTGAATGAGAGTTTGAAATCCTTTCAATGTAACTGACAGAAAACTTAAAACAGATTCATTTGAACGAATCTTTATTTATATATTTTGAAAACATGCTCAGTTCAGATCTTCAGGTGTCTCTATGAATAAGTGTTCAATTAGAGAATCATCTCAAACATGTCCTGCTTGGTCCTTCATCTCACAACTAGGAAACACTTTGGTAGATGAAGCCAATACATACATAATTGCAATAATATAGTGTGGTTATGTTTTTATGTTCTTTATGTATGGCATTTTCTATAAGAATACAGAATGTTTATACAAGAAATGCTGAGCATGTTGACTTGTCCACCATGTAAAACGTTACAAATAATATATTACTATACATCATTTTTATTTTATGAACAGAATGGTTTTATTCACCATTCTGGGTTCAGAAGCAAGTTTTGGCCAGACAATTTTTTTTACTTGTAGTAAACTCTCATATTAGCATTTATCTGTTGTAAAGTTTAAATACATTTAAAACTGGTTTCGTTTGACATTTCCTGTAAGTTATGCAGTTGCCTGACTCACCATCTCTCTACCACTCCACATTAAAACAACATTCACTGCTGCCCTCTCCCTCAACCATGTAGCTGTGGCAACTAACTAACTAACTAACTAACTAACACTTAGTTAGAAAGGAGCCAGAAGTAGTGTCAGAACACTCCTTTATCTCTTGTGCTTTATCAGTTTGAGGGTAAAACTAAGTAGACAGACAAACAGGTGAGTGAATGGATGAGTTGGTAGACAAAGTGTGAATAAATGAAACCCATCAATAAGGTTGTAAAGTGCTCAACTCATCTATAATCTGTAAATAAATAAAGGGTAAGCGTGGCTAGGGCTAATGTGGGTGTGTCTAAGTTGCATGCTGTGAGACTGGTTAAACTCTAATGTTTATGTGTGCATATCCCTGCCTGCTGTGTGTGTGTGTGTGGCTAAGACAATTTCAGTTTCATGGCAGAAAAGGTAATCGGTGTGTTTGACTTCATGCAGTGCAGACTGATTGTGCAGACTGATCATTGTTCGACCTGAAGCAGGGTATGCTGGTTAGAAACAAAATACAGCGAGTGATTCGAGAGCAGACAGCTGGCTCTTAATTTTAATTAATTAAAAGTAGAAATAATATAGCTTTAATAACTTTTTTATAACTTACTTTATTGGTATTTTAATATAAGCCT
The DNA here is from genome assembly GCA_036877585.1 of Botia kubotai. Taxonomy (NCBI): domain Eukaryota; kingdom Metazoa; phylum Chordata; class Actinopteri; order Cypriniformes; family Botiidae; genus Botia; species Botia kubotai. The sequence goes on along the minus strand of JAZGTI010004975.1, from coordinate 23,698 downwards.
TATTGTATATACAATATAACATAACTAACTCAATAGAAAGTGTTTCTGGTTGCTACATTTTAAACTGAATGTTTCTCTGACAATATTACATATAATCCACTTTATCTGCAATAAAGAACACAAACACTATGTGCATGTCTGACGTGCTGACTCGGTTTTGATCTTCTGCTTTGACTGGAAACAGAAAACTCACCATTTGGTCTGTGCAGCTTCATATTAAGTCGACTAAAGGTGTGGTCAAACTACACTTTTTGCTCCATTGACTTGCATTTATACATGTTAATGCGGCAGACTGGAAACACAAGTTAATGCCAATATAAACTTGCATTTTGGAGTATTCCAAAGTTCAAGTTTGGTGAACTTTTACCTGCAAAATCGCATAACGTGAAGACGTGAGACCATATTTGTCGGATTTTGGCATGCTGAATGTCTAGTGTGAGCACAGCATAAGCCAGGTCATCACACTGGGTGTTATAAAACCAGAAGCAGGTGTGGCGAAGCTTCATGGGGGTTTCATGTCCGTTGTGGGTGTGTCTCTGGACGACCAAACAACAAAATGGACGACCCTTCAAAGACTTTAAAGAGCATCAGGTAGTGAATGTGACTGATAACATTAACTCAGATAATGCTCATGTCTTAAAATATACAGTGCATTCAGAGATGTGTGTCTTTCCAAATCATGTCCAATCAATTTAATTGACCACAGATGAACTCCAGTCAAGCTGTAGAAACATCTCAGCAGTGATACAGACCAGAGTCAGTGATACTCACCAGAGCTACATTTCAAGTGTTGTTGCAAAGGGTCTGAATACTTACACCGAAGTTTATATTTAATTGTTTTATTTATTTTATATTTAGTTTAATGTTTATAAATATTTCAGTTTTTCTTTTTATTTCTAAAATTCTGTTTTCACTTTTGTCATTATGGGGTACTGAGTGTAGATTAATGAGAAAAAGATGAATTCAAATGATTGTAGCATCAGGCTGCAACATAACAAAATACAAGTGAAGGGGTTCTGGATACTTTCTGAATGCACCACAGTCAAACATGAAGCTTGCCAGCTGAGAAAATATCTATTGTTTTGTATTGTACTCTTTACGATAAAGTAACCATTAGTTAGGTTACACAGCATTTATTGAGCTTGGTAATATAACTTGAATATTTATATATTTTAAAATCCAAAGTTACATCTGTTGACATTTATTAAAGCACTAATAAAGAAACTAATGGGAGCAGACAATTGTATTGGTGTAAACTAAGATTAACAGAGGTTAATAAATGTTGTAAATATACAGCTCATTGTTAGTTCATGTTAGCAAGTGTATAGATCATATTAATGAACTATATTGTAAAGTGTTAGTTTTAAGTGGTTTAGCTTTCAGTGGTTTTTGTTATTGTTATTTGATGTTCATGTTCCTGTTTCATCTTAGCAGTCAGCAAACACTGACATCAGCACACCTGCAGGCTATCATATACTGTTAGCTGCTGCTCACCAAAGACCTGCGCGGTGACACGACATTTCAGTTTTTAATGACTAAATAAAAAAACTGTTATGTTCCATGTGTTCAGTCACCTATTAATAAGTTACTTTTCATGTTTTAGTTTTTTGTTATGGTATCGATTTAGTGTTAGTATCAAAATATTTGACGCATTTTTGGTATTGTGCTAAGATGATTTGGTAACATGATACACTGCAAGGAATCTAGAAGAAAATTGTATTTCTGCCAAAACAGGACCTGAAGGAGACCTGCTGTTCTCCCTCTCACTTGCTAATCAAAATGTCTGTCACTGATCTCACTTTTTCTCTTAAGAGTCAACATTGTGTTGATGCAAAAAGAGAGGCCAGTAATGTTTTGCTCTTTTCTATTCTGTCTCCTGTCAATCATTCCTCTATTTTTGTTTCTCTAGGTACAACTGAACTTCAGTTCTGAATAGAAAATTCAAATGAAGCTTTTAGACTAAATGCACCTGGCTGAGGCTGCTTGTGGTCCCCTGCCTGCCCGACACAAAAAATGACCCCATCGCCAAATTTGTGCTGGACCACAGTGGCCGTCAGACCCAAACATTAGACCTCACATAGAAAAGAACAACCAGCACTAAAAGGTGATTGGTTTGAAAATAATGCACTGTAACAAATACATGCTGTATTGTCAGATTTATCATATTGGCCTTTCCACCAAAACACAACATGCATGAAAAATCAACAAAAAGCAACTGTAACAATGCAGTCTTACAAACACACTGTGTTTGTTCAGCGCATTAACTCGCTCTGCGGGGAAGAGATGTTGATCGCGGATCATATGGAGACATAAAGACCACCCACAGCCTGGAGTCATCAGTAAATATCCCACACAGCTTCTCACCAACACACACCTCACACTGTTCCTCAACATCCACCTTTCCTCACAAGATAAACCGCAACTCAGTGTGCAAACCACTAAAGGTGATTTTGATAATATTGATGATTACAAGCTGTAGTCTATTTACTGAGTGCACTTGCTTAAGTTTAGACTTATACATCTGTTTTAACATTTGTAGGTGTGGCCAAAATGTGTCTGTTTGTTTATATTAAAGGCAGGGTGGGTTATTTTTTTCCAGAAACTCTTTCTGTTATGCTGGTTAAAAGTCTCTTCACATCCTGATATCAATCACTGGGTAAATAAATATATTGATATAAATATATATCTTCTGTAGAAGGTGAAGGACAGTTCATCCTGTCATTGCTTTCGGTCTGAATGTTCTACCTGCCTGTCAAACTCTGTAAGTGTTCAAGGCTAGCTCATTTGAAAGTACGTTCTTTTAAAACTAGGTTGCTATTGCTAGCCTCTCCAAAATTGTTAGATATTAGCTTTTAGATATTTCAACCTGGCTGAAAAAACATCCTCAGCCCAATCTTAGCAAAACAGAACTCCTGGTAATCCAGCCAGCCCATCATTAGAACACAACTTCACACATCATGGATCATCAACTCGGTCAGCTAGAAACCTCAGGTTGTTGTTTGTTGACCAGATTACAACAAACTCTCAGTCATGCAGGGACGTGCTGTACAACATCAGGAAGATCAGACCTTTGCTGCCTGAGCGCACACTGCAGCTACTAGTCCAAGCACTCGTAATATCAAGACTGGACTACTGCAATGCTCTACTGGCTGGTGTTCCAGCCAATGCAGCCAAACTCCTGCAAATGATCCAGAATGCAGCAGCATGTCTGGTCTTCAATCAACATCACATCCCTCCTGATATCTCTCCACCAGCTGCCTGTAGCCGCCCACATCATATTGAAATCTCTGACCCTGGTCTTCAGAAACTTATACTGTTAGTTGCTGCTCACCAAAGACCTGCGCGGTGACACGTCATTTCAGTTTTTTAATGACTAAATAAAACAAACTGTTATGTTCCATGTGTTCAGTCACCTATTAATAAGTTACTTTTCATGTTTTAGTTTTTTGTTATGGTATCGATTCAGTATTGCTTTTTTTGTGCTCTTTTCTATTCTGTCTCCTGTCAATCATTCCTCTGTTTTTTGTGAACTGAACTTAGGTTCTGAATAGAAAATTCAAATGAAGCTTTTAGACTAAATGCACCTGGCTGAGGCTGCTTGTGGACACAAAAAATGACCCCATCGCTAAATGTGTGCTGGACCACAGTGCCTGTCATACACAAACATCCCTCCTGATCTCACTCAACCAGCTGCCTGTAGCTGCCCGCATCATATTTAAATCTGTGAGCCTGGTCTTCAGAAACTTTACCCTCCTGTCTGTGTTTATATCCCACACAAGTGTTTGTAAAGTGCCCTTACCTTCACATCCACATGAGCCATGAGCACAGCAAAGTTGGTCAGGTGTGTACAGGAACAGGTGGTGTGTGTCTGGTTGGTTCCGAGCAGCCGACAGTCCTGCGTGGACCAGAATCCTGTCATGCTGCGCTTAGAGTAGCTCCAGAATGAACAGTTGGGGTTGAAATTCTCCTCTGACTGCTAGATGAAGAAGATTATCAGACGGGTCAGAAACAATCAGCACAGTAGTGCACACGTTATAGTTATCGTTATAGTAACTATAACCCAATACAACAGAAACTTTCTAGAATAGACTGAATTCACTGGAAAACATCTTCCAGAAAAATACCTTTGTTGACCAGAATCATGCCAACATGACATGCAGATATTTACATTCACTGATGCAAATAAACTGTTCTGAAGCCAGCCAGTGAATCACAGCAGCACAAATAAAATATACAGAAAAGTGTGTTGTGTTAAATAGCACGTCCTCTTGTGGTCCTGCCGAATAACTTCTCTTCCACTTTGTCATGTCGCTCACTTTGTCCCATACACAAAAAATTAAGTTCCCAAGGTTTCAACCTGTCTGATCAGAGCTGGAGGCTGAATCTTCTGTGTGTGTGTGTGTGTGTGTGATGAAGTCAGAGCACAAAGAGAACAATAATAAATGCTGGTTGTGTGACTGAGGCACCACACAAACACACAGATAAATGTCAAATGCAGCTAAACAAGCACACACTCACGCTTCAACACAACAAAACCAACATCTGGAGATTCTGCATTTATAAACAATCACCTTTGCAGCAAATCTCACTCAACACAAATACAGCAACTTTGACTGCGGACTGCGCAGCATCTGTCCTCATACCTGAATGTGCTGGACGGTGAATATGACCGGCTCAGACAGGTAAACTTTGTTACTGTCTTTGTTGATGGCTGCGGTTACAATGGGAGAGTTGACGATCACAGAGTAGTTTGTATTTAATGTCTCAGAGCTGAACTTCATGCTGGCATTTTCAGTGGACAGATATAAACCCAGATGCTTGTACAACACAAACGCCATCCGGATCTCACCTGTCAGAGAAAGAACAAAAGAAGCTGATTAGACCAAATCAAAATGACTTTAACCAATAACACGCTGCCAGCTCATCATCTCAGGTAACTTGCAGTGCTGGGGAATAACCAACTATCAGTAATGACAGTTCTAACTTATCGGAATATTGCAGCATCTGCACTATTGAGTAACTGTCTTCAAAATGGGTGCAGAAAAGATGTGTTGATTCATTTAAATCGTCACATATTTTTCATTAAAAGTCATATGTTAACATAATTTAATAGTTAGTAGCCTGACTACTTTGTTTATTACCAAACACTGTTGTAAATTGTCTGCAACTAAACATGCATTGGGTTTTGTTTGTATCAATGTTGGAAAACAAACAAACAAACAAAACAGCTTAAACAAGATTGATGTGGTTAGCTAAACTCCCAGCCCGGTCAAGCTGACGAAACCAAACAATTTGCAGTTATCAGACAATCTTAAATAACTGGTAACACTTTAGTTTGGGGACCAATTCACACTTTCACCAAACTGCCTATTAGATAGCAGGAGTTTATTGAGGCAAACTTCATAGTTAATAGTGAATATGTGTTCCAGGAGTTGTGCTGAAAATGAAGTACCCATTATCAGAACACTGAGCAGAGCAAGAACACACACAGCTACTCTCATGAAAATCCTGACATGACTGCTGAAAAAAACAGCTGATGTGTCAAAGCGAATTTAATTTACATCGACTCACAATGACAACACACAGACTCATTTAACAAACATACTGTACATTTCAACTGTAAAAACTTGAGTCTTACTGTAAATTAAAACTATGTGCACTTTATGATGCGAGAGATATAGGGCAGTGACTTTTACTCAGATTTACTCATTGTAACTGACTGGTCCAATGTAGCCAATTAAACAAAAAAAAACTTTTAAAAAGCTAAAGTGACAGTGTAACAGAGCAAAACATGTTGTATCTGTGGTGAAACAATGGCCTGATTGGATATACAGGAATGCTGTCATATGTTTCTTCAGAGTTCACTAAAACAGGTCTATTCATTATTGTGGGATTATGGAATGTCTTACAAAGCATGCTGAGGCTGTGATCAAAACCCTGTTTCAGTCATTATACGAGAGGAAAGGAGCAATGACATCAAATAATGTGAGCTTTGATTAGACGGGACTCAGAAGATCTTATATTTAATACAGAACACCCGTGATGCTTTGTTCCCCTCAGCAGCATTTACTGAAAGCCACAAAGGTTTCAAGTGAGGGAGAATAAAGGAGGTAAAAAGTCAAACTGCGAGACGATTTGATTCGGATTCATTTAAAAGTCATTAGCGCTTTACTGGTTCCATTGACAAAAGCTACAGTTCTGCTTGTTATTTTCTCATCACTTACTCTCTCACTTTTTCCTCGCCGATGAAGAATGAGTGTAAGTGCGCAGGATCTCTGCTCTGTTTGCACACATTCTATTACTAGGTCTGAGGAACAAACTGAAGTGACTTTATGGAGTCAGTGTTCTGGCTATAGTAACAGTATGCATGCTATTATTTTACTTGCTATTTGCTCAGCATGTAAAAAAAAGATAAAAGTCATTATTTCTCACCGTCATGCATAGAAATATCTGCTGGCCCAAAGACATAAACATTAAAGATCTTTCACTGAACTAAGAAACAACACATTATGAAACACAGCGTATTGTGAAAAGCATCACACAAACAAAAATAAACAAAAAAACTGTGCTGTCACACAACCTGAATTGTCACCACTAAAGACACAATGTAACATGTTCTGTGTTTCAAGAAAATTCCCCTGCGAGTCACACCATGATTGTGTGACATCATACACACTCATGCCGGTGGAGATCTGGTGCTGTTGTAAGTTGGAAATTCTAATTTTTCGAGTTAAACACATCATAGCATTGGTGAACACATGGCCTCACGTCCACTGCTGCTGTGTGTCAGAGCTGTACCGTTTCTTCCGTGTTGTTTGAGGGTGTTGGCAGACAGGTGGATGACGCTGCCCTGGCCTCCAGTCTGCGGAAACTTCAGATCGGGAAGATTTCCATCCGTGCTCATCCTGGCCACCTCTAGCTCTGAGAGAGAGAGAGAGAGAGCGAGAGCGAGAAAGAAGCAGACATGACAGTCTTTATATGTCTGTGTGCTCTACACAAGTGTGATTTGATTGAAAGCAACTCTGTCCATCTCACGGGGACATGAACATGCTGCTTTAAACTTAAAATAGAATTGATGAAAGAATTGATGAAATGGGTAAAAAAACTTTAACTCAAAACTCTTCCTGTGCTTCTTATTTGCCACAGGTGTTTAATCCAACAATTATTCCACTTGCATGTTTAAATGCGTCTCCGCCTGTGGCCTGCAGCTGCAGCTGCAGTTTTGTGCATTCATAAACATTTCCCCACAGGACCTCAAAAGAAACTGCAAATCTGAAAACACTTTTCACAACAAAATTAATTTCCATTCAGCTCAGGATGGCTGGCGGCTGCTCACTGGTGGCTACTACCATCACATTCACATGCACCAACAGGACAAAGAGAGAGATAAATAGCAGTGGGCAGAAAAAGAGAAAGTCTCAGTCACAGGAAATACTTTCTCGTTTCTCCAGAGTCGCTGTAAAAGGCTTAAGAGCAGCAAACAGCAGCATGAAGATACTGTTTAACCTCAGGAGAAATTAGAAGACCATTTAAATAGCACATTAATCACTCAAAATCTGCTCACCAGATTATCAGTGTGAGGACAAACAACACTCAAGCAAACACACACACACACACACACAAAAACACACTCCATCTGAAGGAGAAATCTAAATTGAATGGCACTTTTTTTGAGGCGCATTATATTAAAGTGGGGAGGGAGGATAGCGACAGCTTCAGGGTTATTTGGCAAAAGATGAACATCCCACACAAACACAGAAATAGCCTTTTATTTCTCCCAACAACCGTGTCCCCAGCATCAGCCCCATCTTCAGATGGCAATGGCGCTAATCTCCACTAAATCTGTCATCTTTATATATGCCAGCGCATTGGTGCTCTGTGTCGTCTTAAAGGAGCAGTTCACCAAAATATTGCCCTCATTTACCCACCGTTATACTACCTCAATCCACACGCACAAACGGGCACTAACCCCAGAGGAACGCACGCTCTGACGGAGGAATCACTGACAGTAGTTCAGCAGTTGAGGAAACGTCCACACGTGTCGTGATGAAATTCTCATGATGCTCTGACATGCTGCATGGACGCTTCCAGACTTTTTTAACTATTGTCAGTGGCAACATATTTCAAGTATTAATAATATTTTTTTTTATATGTTGTTCATAGATACATTTATTTAATTAGAACACACAGCTATTTTTGAACAGCCTCCATGATGATGCTGCATCCACTCGCAGGAAGTGAACCAGCTAAACCTCCGAAAGTTACAGAGGATCAGATCATGTGACATATCAACAGAATCAGCATGTCTTTCACAGATGGAATCAGAGCAGGAGATTTGATTGACATACAGACATCATACATGTGGACTGTGACTTACGAATGTTGTCGGTGTTTTCTTGCACAACATCAGTTTTGAGCAGGTTGTCAGCGAGCACGAATGCCCCCCGCTCTACGGTGTCCAGCAGCACGGTGGCAGAGCACAGCTGCTCGCCAGTCGACAGATTCATCCACGCTGCTCGAGCCTGTGGCTGCAGCAGGTTGTTCACTGTCTCCACCATCGCCTGCAGGAGCAAAGCAGTGTTAGCATGAATTACCTGAACCCGATCAACAGAAGAAATGACTCCTCTGCTGTGAACCCTTAATATTTGTGACATCAGGAGCAAATATGTTGCGTTGGGTCGAGTGTTAGTGTCACAAGGTGGATGATGCTGAGCACACGACTCGTCACAGTTAAAACCATGAATGATGATCTTGAAACACACACAAAGTCTAACAGACCACAATACAGTTACGGGGATAACGAACTTCTTGATGTTATATTCTGCTGCATTTCTAAGAAATTCAACACAGCATTTTATTACAATTTAAATCTTTATTTATAATAATTAATGTCTTTATTTATAATATAATTATTTTAAAATAATAGGGGAAACAAACAATTCAATCAATAAATTAAGTAATTGGTCATAAATACATGAAAGATCACTTTTTTTACATCTCAAACATCATAATAGCATGATTCTTTTATGCTTGTGAACACAGACAGGTGATGGGTCCAGTCTCTATGCCTGTGGTTCTGCTCAAATCCACGACCAGTCCGACCCTCCACATCTGTTGTCTGTCAGCTGAAGTGGCTCTGCAGGAACTGGCTCTACGCTAAAAGCTGCACATTCAGACAAGAGGTGCGTGACCAGGCCGTAAAGCTGCAGACGATCAATCAACCTTTTAATAATGTTTAACCTTCGTCATCAAAACCTCATCACTCTGCCCAACAGCACTACCACCAATTAAACATTTAAAATGCTACAGGCAGGAAATGTGCGGGGAATGCTAATCAGGTGAAGACTGCACAGAGAAACATCTATTAAACGCTGGGAAATATCGGTTTCGCCGGCCGGCCGTTTAGACAGAAATGTGTCTCTGTTGAAGGCAGAGGAAGATGAAAGATTTAGTGCTCTTACACTCTCTCACATTTTTACAGCAAACTTTCAAGAGCCGATCTAATTTGCACTCACTTCAAAGAGGTTTAGGGCTGTGGAATTGCCCCGTCAAGCGCATACACTGCGCTTCATTTTCAAACCGCAGCACTGAGAAGACAAAAACACCAAGCGTTTGTGGTCAAGAGAAGTCCGGTACAGTGTGTGCAGGTCCTCTCAGGACCTCTCCTCTGTCTCTCTCGCCTGTAAGATGAATCACAGGCTTTGTGTGTTCATATACTCTCATGGTATTGTGGAGGACAACATCACACTCCACATGCTAACTTAAAAGGACCAGTTCACCCAAATAAAACTGTCATTATTTACTCACCCACAAGTAAGTTTTTCTCTTCTATAAAACACAAAAGGAGAATTTCTTTTCCTCTTCTTTTCACCTCATTCTCTCTTTGGGAACCAGTGACCTCTTGTGTCATAAATGTCAGACTCTCATCAGGTGTCAGGCGAGTTTTTTCAGGTGAGTTTTTCAGGTGAGTTTTTTGAACGGTACAGAGAAAGGGAACATTTTGTAATGATTTCAGATTTGCTCTGTGACTGGAGGACTAACAGAAGCACTACAGTTTTCTATTGTATTCAGGAAGGTTTGGGATTACATTAAGTAGCAACGACGAGACCATTTTTGGATGAAATGTTTCTCTAAACGAAGCAAAAGTTCAACAGCAAGTGAGATTTCAATAGCATCCACGTTACAGATCCATGTTACAAATGCATTAATCTGCTCTTGCTGTGGGTATAAACTTTGAAATATTCTGTTTGTGGACCAGGACTGAGCTCTGTAATCCGCCACAGTGCTAAACCGGCTCAGACTGGGAGTTTAGGCTAAGCTAAACTGGTCCACTCCGGTCTGTTTTGCGGCTTATGCAGGTTTGATCCTTTCTGCATTGGAGGCCAATGAGAGCAGCTTACCACCTGACCCCAGATCATCTCCAAACCCCCCACAGAGAACACAAACAGATTACGCACTGATCCCAGGTCATGTTATCTGAGCATTGGAGAAATGTTATAGTGCCAAGACCAAAGACAACAAATGCTATCCAATTCAGTCTAATTTATAAATTATAATCACATTTATAAGCACAACTCACATAAATATTCATATATAAAACGTTTGGTGCTGATCACAGCTTCACAAATAATATAAAATGTCTCAATTACAGGTGGCGTATGCAAATAAGAAAACAACGTACATAATAGAGAGAGAGAGAGAGAGAGAGAGATGAGAGCTATTTAAATAGTTCTCTGAGGTAAATGTATTAGTAGGATGGTGAAAACAAACTTACGATGAAGAAAATAAGACTGTACACAAAACAAAACAAACTATTTCAGCATCAATTAATACAAATACTAGAAAAAAATGTTATTTTGCTTCAATTGAAATGAATTTTCATATTGTCACATATAGAGCTTTTTCATTTCTCTTTTGTGCTTTTTTCTTACTACTCTTTCTTTCTTTTTTGTACTACATGCAATTCTCAAATTAATAAATAAAAATCTCTGCAATACATGTGCAGACAGCATTACCTTTACTAAACAAATTTAATTCAGGATGACCTATACTGCCATGAATGTACTTAAAATTGTGCAAGTACAAATACTTCCTTTTGCAAATTTAATTACAAATATTTATAAGTTCCTGAATGCACATCTATTAGCTCTCATATAATGCTAATCTGTCTCTCTCTCCATTTACAGGAGGAAAAACCTCATACACAACTTTCACATCATTGCTTGTGCAAACTCCACATTTTTGTCCCAATCTTTCTCTGATTTATGTGATTTATGTTCATGACATTAAATCTTTACTAATGGCAGCAATAATCCTCGTCTGTACTCACACGCCTCTAACATGCAAACTTTTACTTTCAGGGTGATATTTTAACACTGATTTATCTTCATAACAGTGTGTTTACACTTTGCAGATGCCACTTGCCTCTATATTTTGTTATTTAAAGCAATGCCAGAAGTGTCACACCTCTCACTTTAAATGGACACAGATAAACAGAAGAAACACAAATAAAATCGAAACACTTGTCAGACCACAGCGCTGTATAGACACCCAACATCTCCTTCCTTTAAAAAATAAACGATGGGCCTCAGTTAGTCGAGGGTCATTTATTGATTGTGAAAGGGCATCAATAGTTTAACTTTAAACATCAAACCACTGTACACTCTCTACTCTCTACAGTTTTGTCTCTTTGTAGAGAAATAAAATCTGTTCTTAACTTGGGATCGGGTCATGTATGGATCCATCACTGCTATTGATACAGTAAGTTAAACAGCGCTGGCAAACAAAACAAACATGATCAAACATTTCCGCACACAGATCAGCTCTTAGTGACCTGCAGATCTTCCCACTGAACACAACCATATAGTCTATAAACTACTGACCATGGAAGCAAACCCAGTGATTTATATTCCCAGAGATACAAAGCAAATTCTTTAGTCTAGAATACTAAACAGACAGAAGCTTGTGTAAGATTCTTCATGAAGAATATGAAGCATGAAGCAGGAGTATGAAATTGTTCCATATTTACAGCAAATGCTTTTGTCCACATCTAGCACAGCTTTTCAAAGTGGCAGCACATGGCAGCTGTAACGCTGTACCTCATCTGAATAATTCTTAAAGGAAATGGGAAGGAAAGCACATTACAAAGCCTCCAATGTAATGCAAGAGTCCTAACTCATAAACATCAAAACAACAGAAAGGAAAATTACAACTCGCTCATTCAACAAGTCTGAAACTTGAATTCAGAGCAGATTATGATAAAGACATTCATATGTTCTTGAGAATTGCTGATGGTTAAGATGGTCACCAATCATGAAAAGTGCATGCTGTGGTGAGAATCACATGACCTCATGGTGCTGCAGACAGAGTGGAGTTTAAAAGCTGCAGGCAACTGGTGAGCAGAAACCAGATGTACTTTTCTAAAGCTTTCAGTGCTGAAAAACAGTTATTTGGAATCCATAACAGAATAAAACTGACCTAGAGCTTCATCTAGCTTCAATTATCAAAAGATAAGCAAAGCATTGTGTTTTCAATGCCTCTTAAAATGTAACATCATGAATATGCGCTTACATTGCTGTAAATGATTCTTCTGATGGCCGCTTCAGAGAGTATGGGGTGTCTGCTCATGAGTGTGTCTGGCAGCATTTGGGCCATTATGGGTCATTTGCTAAGGTGACCTTACAAACACATGTGAAACATGACCCACGTACAAATGAGGAGAAATGCACAAGCACACAGTCCCATGACAGCCCAACGTAAATGAGTGTGAATGCTGTTTAAAAAGAAGAAATACCTGGACAAAGTATCGACATGATCGCTCCCTTTTCTGCAGCTGAAAACCCAAATAAAACCACACTTTAATATTAAACATCACATATAAGCCTGTTGGAGCAAATCAGATACATTCAAGCATTGACATGTACTGACAGCAAGACAAATGACAGAATAAACGACTGCATTTTCAGTTCTGATGACCCATTTCATTAACATTTCATGTTAACTGTAAGATGTTAAGAAGCATCCAAACTGGCACCAGCATCCAAAGCACCACATAAACTGGTGACCAGCAAATCTGGAATATTCAGGAGTAACAATTTCATTCCACACACACAGCCTCACATGTTTTATATCTCAACAGAGAGAGGCAGAGTCAGTTTAATCTCCTCCACGTGTCTCGCAGGAACAGAGCTTCAGTTTGACAGGTTGTGATTGTTAGCGCAATAACACACAAGCTCTTTTCGGTCACCACACGAGCACGAGCAGCAGCAGGCACGCAGGGAAATGTTTGCGCATGTGTGCACCCCATGAATAATTGAATCTAGGGGAGGAAGAGCGAGGAATAGAAACATGCAGGTCTGTCGTCCTGTCACAGCTGGTGATGGAATTCTAATGCAGCTTGATTCTGCTCTGTCCCAGATCACGGCACACCTGCAGCCGAATGCTGTGCATTCAATCCTTAGTGGCACCTGTTCTTCACTCTCTCTGTGTCTTGAGCTTGTTGTTTGCAGTCTCAGTCCTCTCTGTCTGTTGATGAAGCCGCTGTCAAACTTGCAAAGGAATCTATCCCTTCGTTTTAGCTGGCTGGGCTTCAGCGGAGTATGTCGAGGATTTCTACAGGCATTGCAAAAGAAGCACTCTGTTAGGAGGTGCACTCTGTTAGGAGGTGCACTCTGTTAGGAGGTGCACTCTGTCAGGAGGTGCAGTCTGTTAGGAGGTGCACTCTGTTAGGAGGTGCACCCTGTTAGGAGGTGCACCCTGTTTGGAGGTGCACTCTGTTAGGAGGTGCACTCTGTCAGGAGGTGCAGTCTGTTAGGAGGTGCACTCTATCAGGAGGTGCAGTCTGTTAGGAGGTACACTCTGTTAGGAGGCAGAGTGTGTACCTGGTTTTGTGTGTGTGCCCTTTTCAGGTTCAGAGAAAATTTGATGCCTCTTTTAAAAAGAAAATGACCCCTTTAAATTGAAAGGCAGGACTGCCTCTATGAGGAGCCGTCTCCTTCTCCTCACACTGTTTCTGGCAACAGACGTGCTCTCTCATGTTCATCAGGAAAGCTATTTCCGAGCCTTGGGAGTGACCATTAAATCATCTACTGCCAATAGAGAGCTTTTAAATCAGTCTCAGTGATTTGCTCTGTGATGGTTAGGAGGCAGCTCATCAGGGTTTGAAACAGAGCCTATATGTGGCATATCAGTGCTGCCTGTATTGAAGATGATCTGGGTTCAGTCTAAAGTTACACTTCCAGCAGCTCATATTCATCAGCTGTGAAATATAGAGGCAGGTTCAGTTTAAAATGACCACTGAACCTTGTTAATGAACATGCAGGAGGGGAGAGTGTGATGGCCTCCATCAGAGGGGGTTGAGTGGGTGGTTATCACAGTCCTGACAATCAGGAGAAAAGAGGGGAAATGTTCGCCACTGACTGGCTGCCATGAAAAAAGTCAAGCTTGCAGAAACAAGTGTGAAGTTTTGCAGAAGACACATGAATGCAGGTGTGTGTTGCACCGTTGGACAGCTGAGAAACTAGACCTGTCCATATCCACAAATACAGTACACCAGATCTCTGTCTCCTGTCATTTATTTAAAGCTATACTTATAGCTTAACTATAAAATAATATTACTAGTTTAAACACGTTTGTATCCCTCCCTTCAAATTGTGCTGTCCTACCTCAGAGGTCTTACTGACCTTATTCATGTGTATAACGCATCACAATTTGGCATAAATTGTTTAAATTCTTAATGTGTAATAGTTCACTAGCACCTGACAGCAGTGGTCGAGCACCAGAGGAATGACTTCACCTCATCCCCACACCTCTCTGAGTACTGCAGCAGTGTTATCTGTAGTCAGAATAATCCCACCACACACTTATTCAGTGTAGAATTACATCTGCTGTAAGTGACATGCTGAACATGAGGGGCAGTTGTGGCCTACTGGTTAGTGAGTTGGACTTGTAATCAGAAGATTGCTGGTTCGATTCCAGCACTGGGGGGTTGCAACTGAAGTGCCCTTGAGCAAGGCACCTAACCCCCAATTGCTCCCCGGGCGCAGTCATGTGCTGCCCACTGCTCCGGGTGTGTGTGTGTTCACGACTTGCAGTGTGTGTTCACTCCTCACCAGTGATGGGTTAAATGCAGAGGTCACATTTCGGGTATGGGTTACCATATCTGACAAATAGGTCACTTTCACTTTCACTTTCATGAGATGCAGTTCTTCTTCTGTTGAGTGTTTGATCCAGCCGTCTGTGTGTGATAAGACAAACTGCACGCGATTCTGGAGAAACCAGCGTCAATCAAACACTTTAATAACTACACTGATTATGCATGCTGTATAACGTACTCAGCATGACGATAAGAGTTTCTCTGCACCCAAGAGAAACAGATTTTGAAACAGATGTCTGACCGTGAGGAGGAACACAGGGGATGGACATCATTAAAAAAGCACCCACTGTTCACCTGCTTCTCCGTACGTGTGTGTGAAAAAGAACCTGAAGCACTTACAGTACTCTTCACCTTAGCAAGCTTAGATACAACATCTGGACGAGACCTGCTCAGGTCCACTGCAGTCCAGACACAGCAGGTGGCCTGATCTTTGGCTCACTGAGGTTTTTAACTCACGCTTTTTAACATTTCCAATCTAATTGGCTGGCTTTTTGTATGTACAGTTTAACTTGTAAGCTAAATGTTTAGCAGAGGCACCTGGATGATACAATAAAATGAGCAAGTGTTATTCTTTATATAAACTTTTGATAAGCAATTAGTGCTCGTTTCATCCACACTTAAATGTTCTTCATTTCTCTAGTTTGAGCTATTTTTGTGCTGTCATCCCCCCTTAAATGGCATGATGTTTGCTCTCTTCCTGCCCAAGCGTGCAGGTGCTGTCTGCAATGCAGATGTGACACCGGTCCTCAATCATTGGACTATTTGACAGCAGAATTCAGGTTGAATTCAGTTGAAAAGTCTGATCAACTTCTGTTTTATTCAGGAAACCTGAATCTACCCTAAAGATTTCTTCCATCATTACTCCAAACCTGTATGACTTTCTTGCTTCTAAAGAACACGAAAGATATTTTGAAGAACGTTGGTAACCAAACAACAGTGACATCCACTGCGTCAAAAAAAAAATCATTTATTTGTGTGTTTCCACAGAGGAAACATTTAGGGTTTGTCAGTCATAGGTTTGGAATGACGTAAGCGTGATTTTGTGATTTTGGGCTATAAATTGATAAATGTTTCATTTATTGTATATTATGGTATGATGTATGCAGTACCTTGTTGAGGCTCCGAGCGGCACTGTCCTTTCCTCCAGGGGTCAGGTTTCTGAGCTGGACATCCAGTAGGTCAATCAGCTGACCCATGGCCCTCACAGTGTAGGTGACGTCCCCTGCGTGCATGTGGCCCTTAGTCTGTTCAGATAGCTCACGGGAGATTATGGCAGCTGGTTCACCTGCTCGGATCTAAAACACACACACACACACACACTGTGATATCCACACTGACACACCTGTGATGTCCACACTTAAGGAATTATTTAAGAGCTGTGTGTGTACAAACACTACTTTGAAACTGTAGCTTGCTAAACTACAAGTTCTCAATTAAAATCGTTCAGTCAAGCTGCATTATACAAATACAAACTGTAACACAAAACTATCTATATACAGTGTACATAGAAAAACTTTAGAAAACCTGGATTTCTGTACTAAAAAAATCTGTATCTTTGTACCTATGTAAAACTTTTATGAGAAGAAAACACTTTGAAGAGAATAAAATAATTTTGAAGAGGAAAAACTTTTTAGGAGAAAAAAAATGAGAAACTAATGTTAGTCTTCAGCATGTTTGTTTTTTCACGCTCAGCATTTATAGTCTACATTGGATTAGTTTGTGTCCTCCCTGAATCACTGCCCTGACGTTCTCCAGTAAAATGTCTTCATACACGGAAGAGAAACCAGGAACCCTGAAGATCCTCCAGCTGATGAGGTTCAGTGTGTGAAGTCACAAGCCGAGAAGCACATTTGTTTTCTGAATCATTTTAATTCAATTCAAACAATTCACATAGTGTAATTAAACTCTCATCCAGTGAGAGGAAACATGTTTACATGTACACTTTTATGTCATTTCAATTAAAATATTCCTGTTGACTGTTTATATAAAATGTAATCTAACATGATCTGGTGTTTACGTGTGCTGGTGATTTGATTCACAATAGCTTGTGACATGCACACATTAGCCTGTGTCCAGTTTGCTGCATTTTAAATCCTGTCAGAACGGAGGTCTGTTATTTCTTATGTGCGCCACTTTCATGTAAAGTGTTGAATATAAAAAAATCCCCAAGAAAACTCTTCATTTAACAGTCAGTTTATAAAAAGGATTATGTCACCCCTCTCAAACTGATGTGTTTGAGGTGTTTACATAGAACAATTTCATTCGGATTGGACTCTTAAACTAATGACAATCAGAATACACTGTGCCATGTAAACGCACTCAGTGAAGCAACAGGAAGGAAAAGTTCAGGCAGAAATGTAAATTCTGTCGTTATTTACTTGCCCTTGTTTTGAAGCTGTGGGTTGTTATTCTGTCAGTGAAACACCAAGACTATTTACTCTCAGTCAGTCAACAAAATCCGCACATCTGTGTCACTGTTCATCTATATCTTCACACATCTGACACTTTAGGGCAGATTCATGAGGATGCTCATCTGTGTATTTTACACAGACTGTTTTCACCATTTCCGAGACCTAAGGCCAGTTAAGTGTCTAAGCCAAGCCTTAATCTGGTTAGTTTCAAAATCTCATCAAGTGTAGTCTACAAAGCTACATTAACAAGTGAATATGTCTGATGTTAGGAACAGGACGAACAGCAGAAGATTTTTTAACATGTGTGAAATGAGGTTAAACATCAGAGCATTAGGGATGAGTCAGGTGTGTGTGTAACACAGGCTAATGTGTGCATGTCACAAGCTATTGTGATTCAAATCACCAGCACAAAGTTTTTTCTGTGTAACAGGTGTGTTTTCAGTTGTTTATATATATATACAGTATATATATCATCATATACATTATTCTCTGCTGGCTATAGGAAGCATCTAATTAAAAATCTAGTTATGTGTGTGGCTTTCAAGTTTTATTATCAGTGTATTACCTGAGGTTTTACATTAGAATACAGCCATCAAAGTAAGTACATGAACTCCTGTAAAACTGAAGCATACTAAAGTCTGTGTTCTTATGTACAGAGAATGAGACTGAGGCAGAGGTTAAGAACTCACGGAAAGGTCCAAAAGAGACCCGGTCAAATGCTGAAGTTACAGCCGAGACAAAGCACATTTAACAAAAGAAAAACTGGTCACACACTGACTAAATGGCAGCAGTGTAAGACTGCTGAGGATCCTGTATTGGCAGGACACTGCACAAAATATAAGAGATTTTGTAAGAAATGAAGGGATTCGTTTAAAAAGGAAAACCAAAAACAAGTAATACATCCTCATTTAACGAGCACATAAACCATTCCTGTGGGATCACACACTTACGATGTCTTGCTTGCTTACCTTTGGCAGCTTCTAAAATGATTCATAAATGTGTTTCTTGCTTTCTGCAGAATTGATTATGCTCACGTTTCAGTGGC
The DNA here is from genome assembly GCA_036877585.1 of Botia kubotai. Classification (NCBI taxonomy): domain Eukaryota; kingdom Metazoa; phylum Chordata; class Actinopteri; order Cypriniformes; family Botiidae; genus Botia; species Botia kubotai. The sequence goes on along the minus strand of JAZGTI010004975.1, from coordinate 5,088 downwards.
TCTTAATGTCATCTGTTTTTAATTAGTTTTGAATTATTTCAATAGGTTAAGATGCCTAATAAAATTACACAGTTGTGCAAGATGAATGTTTTTGCCTTTCTAAATTGGCATGCCTGAATCCCTCAGCTAATATGGAAATAAGATCATTTTTATGTTAAGTTAGAATTAAAGAACTTCTATTGGTGATGCAGTTCTCGTTACCTATGTTGGTCTTGACAATACGCTGTGATGTCATATGTGTGTGTACAGTCATGTGGGAGTAAAACACATTTACCTCATCTTTTGTGTACTGTAAAATGGATGTCATCAAGAATCAGGTAGGTGCTTACGTAGGCCTTGTGTACCACCAAAATATCTTGTTGTCATATGATCAGTTCTGTTGTGTACGTGTGCTGTTTTTTAACCTTCTGGTTGATGATGTTGACCCATGTGGAGGTACAGTTACTAAGATCGGGCCCCTGCAGGTCCCACAGTCCCTCAGGCCCCTGACAGGCAAACACAGCTGTTCCTGCACAGAGAAATGGGTGGTTACCACTCATCACTGTGTGTGTGGAGGAATAATGCCACATCATACTGTATTAGCGGGATGTAAACATACACACACACACAAGCCCCATCATTCAGTTTACATGAAACACAAAACACTTTCAAATGTCTGCGATCATAAAGAGAATGTGATTATACAGCTCGTTGGCCACAGTGTGTGTTCACTTCATCTAATGGAGATAAAATCATTAGTCTGTGTGTGGTTTACTGAAGCTCAGCTTTAATTAGAATGATAGAAGGTTAAAAAAGTGTCATTCTCACACTCTGGCAAATGTATACAATATCTAGTGAAATCATACAGTACAGAAACAAACACATACACACCCACAATTATAAATGAATGAAAACATCATAAGAGTCAGAGGGCAGCAGTTTGACAGTAATTGAAAGCATTTAAAAAATGAATTTGGTATGAGGAATGACGGAGCACTTTAAAAGAGAAAACTGTTGTTACTCCACTTCACATACACACTCCCACTCGCTCCAAATTCATGTTTTATTCTTTCTTTTTTAGATTAACTTACAATTAGAAAACTTTTGTCTTAAAAGTATATTCATATGGAAGCAAAAGTGCTGTTGTAGTAAATATCAGCACAGCTGTTATTTACTATGTTTAAATATTATTTAGTGGAAGAACTGTGTGTTCTTAACAGATTTTTAACTACTGAATGTTTATTTGAACCGTTACACTTGGTAAAGTCACAGTAAGATCACACAGCCTCTTTAACACAAGAGCTCATACACAGTTCAGACTCCAGACTACTTCCTGCTGCTTCAAATGGTCTGTTTCCTGACTTCACCATGAATGTGACTTGAGGACTAACCCAGTCTGGACATCTGAAAACTACAAGCACAAGCAACTAATCATGAACAGCTGCCAATCATCTTAAAACCAAAGAAACTAGAGAAAATGAAAGGAGAGGTAAAAGAAGAAGAGAATAGCAGGAGCGCATGTGGAGTAAGTTTGCAAGAGATGTTTCTGCTTTGATGTTTCATACTCGTTATTCCTGCTCACGCTGAGCAGCTGTCTCCTGCTACACAGTGAAAGATTAACAGATAACCACAAAGACAGCAACCCTGTTTCCATGACTAAGTGTTAAATGTAGTCTGGACCTTTATAGCAAATGATCAGTAACAGTAGTGCTACTAATGAAATATATATTGAATATAGCAGCCTGAAATAAAACAACTAAAAACAATGTGAGTGATGTTTGCCTGTTAAAGTGATGGTAGACAGACACACACACAGATGTCTTACCGATAGTTCCAGGTGGACATGGTTGCTGGGCAACGAGCCCCTGTTGTGTTTTTGGCCAGGAGAGGCTGGAGTCACTGATGGGGCTGCAGTACTCCACAGCGATGTTTGGCAGGATGGAGGAGGGGTCAGAGCGCGAGGTGGCCTCAGGGACAGCGCCCCCTGCAGGTGAATGCTCGGTGTTAATAGAGTTAATAGTGACTGCTGGCATGGTGGCAGGTGGTTTGGTGGTTGTAGTTGTTGTAGTGGTGGTGATAGCTTTCGTGGTGTAGGTGACAGGACGAGTGGTGGTCTGTGCTGTTGTTGTGTCCATTAGGATGTTCTCAGAGGAAGAAGATTCTGAAACAATTACACAATTACAGTGAAAACTCATCCACAGACATTAAATGATCTACAGCAGAAAACACACACAGACTAAAACAATACTAATAATTACTCATGTGCAGGACATTCATGAAGGCATTATTTCAGTGTGTGTGTTTAAGTTTAACTTAAGCTTAACTTAAGTACAGGTTCAGTGTATCTAAATCCAGCTTGTTTAATTACATGACATCATGAGAGCACACTTTCCCTAACCAGCCAAAACAAACCCCCTACTAGAGAATGTTGTCACATCTAGAGCCGCACTGCTGTATCTCTTCACTACACGACCCTTCAGCTCCTCTGCTGGCCTCTCTCTTCCTCTCTAGTGTTTCCATGTGCATTCAGACAGAAGACAACACAACTGAACACATAAACCATCACATTTATACAATGTGACAACACTTGTCCCTCAGCCACTCACTTTCATTGAGTGTTTTCACCGCACTGGCATTCTGAATCTTCAGCTTGAAGCCAGAAGCTCAAACTCATCATACAGTCTGTGGGCAGCTATAGCTTTCATAGCTTTACTAAGACATCTAGTTTCATCTCAAGCAGAACACACATTCCACACATACCCGGTCATATTGGTCTTTCTTCAGAAATGCAATACAGGCCTGTCTGACATCACGTTTGCGTCCCCTGCAGGCAGAAGATGCATATAGAATCCTCAACCCCCAGTCTAACACATCTAATGTCCTTTCCCCACAACAAATGAAACATTGCTGAAGAGACTCGACAAACATCCCTCACTGACTCTTAATAAACATGAGACCTTCTGTTGCCTTTGTTGATGCTTGTTAACATCGCTAGATCTGTGAATACAAGATTCTCAATTTGCTTCTCTCCCTTTATTTTTAATACATTTAAATGTATTTATCTTTCTGTGGGGTCGAGGGATAACATGATATTCTATGTATGCATTTAAGTAAAACATAGAAAACTGGCAAATTATGTTACTCTGATGCTGACAAACAGGACAGCAAACCTAAATGATTTACAGCTGCAGTACTGCAAGAAAACATTTTACACAGTCTTTTGTACAAATAAGTATTAACAGGTTAATTCAAAAAGCCTCAATCTGATGGTGTACAAACACAAGTGTACTGCTGGTTTCCATGGTAACTACACCCTCCACTTCACACTTGTAAACATGCAACAAACAACCAGACATATTTCTATGGTAACTACACCTCACCTTTACACCTACAAATATGTTTCTATGGTAACTGCTTTAGAAATTCCTTAAGCTTTTCACAGTGGTATAAAATGAAGATAAGGAATAAAAAGACACGACAGAGTCTGAAACTTTCACTACAATAACCGTTATTTTATTTTTTCACCACATAAACTACAAAACAAATTCGGTTTCCATAGCATTGGTGTAGTAGAACTAGCACAAGCTAAAACAAAGAACCTCTACAGCCGAAGTCCTGCAATTATTTACATTCAGAGACTGCTGCCTGAAACCTGAAGAATCATTCTGGAGAATCATTCTTTGTGTCTCCTCTTCCTCTGATTCACAATCACACATTTACATGTAATTGCCAATACACAGTAACCTAATATCAACAAAACATTAACACAATGTTTATGAATGTGATTCATAAAGTCAAGCTACTGTCTGTTATCCTTAAGCACACACCCTAAGAGTGAGCGAGAGAGAGAGAGAGAGAGAGCAATAGGGAAACGCAAAAGACTTGAAGAAATTGGGCCCACAACCCAAGAAATGTGCATTAGGTGTATGTCAGATCAGTCACACATCAGTCAAAATCAGTCAAACATGGACCTGGTTGTCAGGGACCTAGTGACCTGTTCTTCCTCAAACAGTGAGAATCTATCTGAGGTAGATGATCTGAAACTAAGAATGTTCTTTTGGAAATGAAACTCTGCTTATCATCACATTATTACTGCAATGTTAATGGGGTCTTTGTTAATTTTAGTTAGGATGGTAAAATGGGTTTTACCCTGGGTTAGGATGAAGGGTTAGGATGGATTGCGGTAGTTAGTGTTCCTCTGTGTTGGCATCAACACAGGAGAGTTCACAGACGGGTTTTGTCTGTGCAGTGCCTCTGACTCAATCACAGGTCAACACTCCAGTTCATTATTACAACCCACCAGTAGGCAACCACATGCCAACAATCACAGACGTAAAAACACACTAATCTCCTGTTGCCATATCAACCAGCTGCACCATCTGAATCAATGACACACAGAAGACCACATCATCATTACACCAAAATTCATGGAGATGCATCCTCAAGCACTGTGGCCTAAAAACACTTTAACATCCCATTCAACTCACACATACACTAACTGAGGACAGCAGTGAGAAATTTAGATGAAGATGAGCAGAATAAGAACAGTGATGTGATGACAAAGAAACTGAGATAATATTACTGGCAGAAAAAACATCCCAGATGATCAAACATGAAGCCACTAAATGTTACTCTGAGATATACTGAGATATATACAAACGAACATATACATATACAGGGGTTGGACAATGAAACTGAAATGCCTGGTTTTAGACAGCATCAATTCGTCTTGGGAATGACATATACAAGTCCTGCACAGTGGCCAGAGCGATTTTGAGCCATTCTTCTTGCAGAATAGTGGCCAGGTCACTACGTGATGCTGGTGGAGGAAAACGTTTCCTGACTCGCTCCTCCAAAACACCCCAAANNNGCTCAATAATATTTAGATCTGGTGACTGTGCAGGCCATGGGAGATGTTCAGCTTCACTTTCATGTTCATCAAACCACTCTGTCACCAGTCTTGCTGTGTGTATTGGTGCATTATCATCCTGATACACAGCACCGCCATTGGGTACACATGGTCCTCCAGAATGGTTCGGTAGTCCTTGGCAGTGATGCGCCCATCTAGCACAAGTATTGGGCCTAGGGAATGCCATGATATTGCAGCCC
>JAZGTI010004974.1:0-26633 GCA_036877585.1 Botia kubotai | reverse complement strand
AATATATAGGCAATCAAGATAATCTCGCCCAAATGAACGCAGATGTTCATGATATTAATACTTCATGGAAAACTCTGTAGACTGCTAGACTACAGCACTCTAGACTTATTAAGCCACTCAATGTGCTTATCATATAGTGATGAGGTTTCCACTGTTCTAGAGCCAGGTGTTGTTACTGTGGCAACAGGCTGCTGTGGTTTTTGTGTGTGTAACATCTGTTTGGTAAGATCTGTTTGGTCCCTCATACAAACAGCAGATCTTCTAAAAAAAGAAAATTAAATGATAATCAACATTTTATCTCCCTGCAATAATGTTTAACTTACAGCGTGACAACTTTGACTGCACTACCACTAGTATGCATACTAAAAAAATAGCAACATGATAAAACAGTTGCACGCATGATCACTACCCACAGTGACAAATGAAATTTTCTGGAGTTGCATTGTTTCCTGTTAAGACATCTTTTAGTAGCAAACAATATGTTGTTTCATTACTGAGTATTGGGGTCATTGTGTTATGGTCTGAGGACAGCTTTGGGGTTGTTTGTAATGTAATGTCAGACTATTGGCAAATAAAGTTGTGGGGCATGCTTTGTTTAGTCAATAATCGGTGTGCTATTTAAATTACTCTTTCTTGATTCTGATTTAGATGTTTCTTAACATTTTAAGGGACACTTCAGGAGAAACACTTTTCTAATATGTTGTTTGTTGAATGTGGAGAGCTTCAGCAGAGGGAAAGATTCTTCGTAAATTCTGACGTACATTTCAGTCCGTTACGCACGTAAAGTTTCATTATGAGTTCAGGAGACTAAGATGATGTCACATGAATCACGTGAGCTACTTTTATAGTTACTTTATGTGTTTTTAGTGCTTTTCAGAGCTTTTGTGTTCCGATGATATTAAAATGGCATATGGGTTTAGAACGACAGGAGAGTGAGTAAATAATGACAGAATTTTCATTTTTGGGTGAACGATTAAATGAATCCTGGGACTTTATTTCTCCCATAACTCTCTTCACTGGTCGTCTGCGTTCTGCCATTGTGTTGTGACATTTACACAATTCCATGCACAGCTGAGTAAATGCCATTTTGTGTGGATATAAGCTGTTTTTCAGCATTGATTTACAGGCGACTCTCATATGTGCAGCGCCTGACAGATGGATGTGTTATTCTTTCCTCATGTCAACACTGAAAACACGATGGAGCTCTAGAATTTGTTGTTTTATTAACGCCGGAATTGCTTTTGTCTCCTCAAACTGTTTTTTCCCTGTCACACACAGATATATCTTAAATAAAATATAGCACATGTCAAATATAATATACTGTCAATGTGAACTCATGATTCGTTATATGACAGGGTGTCAGACTTACAAATCAATATAATTTTATTCATGCAATATTTCTAAAAGTGTGCAAGGGCATAAAAACAAATAACAGTAGAAATACAATGAGAAATAAAGGGGTACCAGCGTTTTAAACAGACAATTTTGTTCATTAATCGTTCTCCTCTTTTGAAGTTACAGGTGCCAGTGTTGAGAGGCTGAGATGTAAATCCAATGAGTCCAAACTCTGAACTGATCTGTGAACAGATGAAAGGAATTCAACCCTGATGATGACCTCATACCCTACAAGAGAATGTGTTGATTTGCCTACTTGTATGTCTAAGATCATTTTATAAGTGACCATTTTATATAACCATAAAACACTAATACATTCATTTACTTTTAGGAATGTTTAGTATTCTGCATATACATGTTTTGTATAATGAGGAAACTGTACATCATCCCAGGCAAACCAAGTTCCTTAATATCGGTGCTATTTAGGATATAAGTGGAATATAAGCCACTTGATGTCAATCTGTGAGGCTTTATTCTGTTATAATGAGCAACTGACAACAGATTTACACAGCACGTCCAATGCAGTTGCATACATTAGGTTATTGTATATACAGTAAATATTTCTCACAATACGCAAGCGTATTCTGTATTCATTGTTCATTCCATAAATCTGTATTCATTACCCTAACGCCGAAGAGACATCAACGATGACGTAAATAACACTGGTCGGAATACTGCAGGTGAAAAATTGCGCTTCAAGGGTGATGGGCGCAATGAGAGAGGCACAACAGGAGCGTTTCTGGCAGGTGAAGGTGCGGGAAAAAGTGCCGTGCATGCTTAAATTATTAAACACCATCGCCCTTTCCCAGAGATCAATCGCCGACTTTCAGGTTCCTTACCTGACCTACAAGGTCTTCAGATCTTCTGAGTTCTGTGTAATTTCTATTGCGCACTAAGTGCAGTCAAGTAAAATCACATCTAGATATAATAACCTATTGCTCCCTCTGTCTTCATACAATCCATATCGCTGAGTGAAAATAAACATAATAAGCGCACGCGCGTGTGTAGTTTGGTTAGCTAAGCATTATCAAGGGAGCCTGGATTAAAGATGCGCTTATTTCCTAAAAGGATTATGACCTCTGTGTCTCTCTGACAGGGGGAATCATTAACTAGCCGTTGCTCCAGCCTCTCTGATGCAAATTTCCCGTCAAAACCTCAAACGCGCCTCTGATCAAAGGTCATCTCCCCTTTGTCTAGGTGTTTGATAGCAAAATTTATATTTCATCTCCAGCTGTCATATAGTGCGTTAAACCGCCAGAGGAAACAGGTCGAGAGGAGACAGAAAACGGTGATTATGAGTAGTTTATTATCTGGAAACTTGTTTTCTTTTCCAAATGATGGACTTCTCATATGAGGGTAGCAATGGGATAATAACTTTATAAAAAAGCAAGGCAATATTGTAGGGCAAGTCAGACCTTGTAAATTCACTAAATGTTTTGTCCTTGTAATATAGTCTCTGCAATAGAAAAACGTATCTAGATGTTTGTGTGTATGATGTAGGTGTAAAATCATAAATCGCTCACATAAATATTACAAGTACATATACAGTAGGGTCCGAAACAAAAATTGATTGAAATTTGAAATGCTAAAACTTCCATTAGAAATTATATGATCAGTTTTCCGCATAACAATCTAAGGGAAAAGTTAAGGTGGAACAAATATAATGAATTTCGTGATTTTTGGTATGTTCCACTAACTTTAATGACAGCAAGGCTCGTGAATTTGATTTCCAGATAACACAAAACCTGAAAAAAATTGCTTGCTATTAAAGCATAAACGCATCTGTCACGCATGCGTGTAAATGTGTGCGCGAGAGGACCCTAATCTGCATACTGGCAATAACTTGCAGCAATTCTACTGAACAATGCACTTTTCCCAATCCCATTTCACATTCCATTCCAGTATCCATTGCTTTCACAGGAATAGATCTGTGAAATTAAACAGGCAGCCCCATTGTAGACGTCATTACCTTTTGCACTGCATTTCATTACTGCGTTTTACTGGCCTCTGCAAGTTCCCATGCAAATGCAATACCTGCGGAGAGCTGCTCAGATGCAGGCCAGTGGAATAGATTTCACGCCTCATAATGTATCGCGATGGAATGCAGGTGTTGGCATGGAAAATGACACCGCATGCAAATCGGTTTGGGATTTAAGACATGTGATTAGCAGTCAAAACTGCAGCCGGACAACGTCCCGTGTGAGTGACGTGCTGGCGTTGATATTTCGAGCAGGAAAAATCCATCACTTTTTACGTCACTCCGCAAGCTTGGAGAATCAACATGTCAATCACCGAAGAAGCTGCATCTTAATACTGATATCTTAATACTGCAATGGCAGGGACACACCTACGTTAAAGATCCGTGGCAACAAAATGAAACACGTTCGCATGTTGTGTATAGCACACGGGTGATTCACCATGCGTACGAGGATAGGAGACGGGTTGCAGTCCTGCTGTTCTTTTTTAGACTGACAGATGGCGGTGTTGCACTTCCACCAGGAGAAAATGGTTATGACGTTTGCATTCGTGGCACATCCTCACGTTTACTCTTTTGTAAATTTAAGCATGGATGTGTATTGGTTTAGCACCTTCGATTTTGTGAAGGCGTTTGTCTTAAATGAAGGCACCACGCTGCGACATTGTACCTGAGAGGATGTATTACGTACTGTATACTTGCATGTATTACATGTATTATGTATTACTTGCAATGTTCATATAGCGCGGATAGGCAACGGCATGCAGTTGAACTGTTGCGCATTTACAGTATGCCCACGAACAACATACAGTTTTTCTTTTAGTATTTAAAGTATTTCCGTTAATCGATTAGATTTATGCTTGCAACTGGAATAAAAAAACGCTGTTTTTAAATTCGTGACTTTTTTGTATTGTTCTGCCTCAGTTTAGAAAATCACAATTTAAAGTAAACGATTTATATGCTACACAGGTTCTCCAATATGAGAATATGATGTCTGAAAGACCATCAGTGTTAGAGAAACACAAAACTCATCACCGTAACAGATTGCGTTGTCATAACATGTCCAAAATGAGTGCATGGGAGATAGATTCATTCCAATGGGCAATTTATTATCCAGGCTGCATATTAAAGTCAAGCCTCAATGTCTATTGTGAGGGATATGGGATAAAGACTTTCGCTACACCTCTAATAAATAGAGAGAGATTAAGAAAAGTTTTTCGAGATTTATCCACCGATTTTTTCCAAGGACTATCCAAACGCCACGCATAGTCTGGTGGAGTCCCTCAGGGCAGTTTAGCTGCAAGTAAATTAAACGTATGTTTTCCTGTTTTTGTATTACTGCCATTAATACAACTGTTTTCCCGCTCTTTCTCTCTCAGGTCAGAGCCTTTGCCACACAAAGACCCATCATTAGTATTCCTACAACGACTTTGCATCAGACAGCCAGCCCTGCTTATAAAAAGCTCCTCTCTATCACAAAGAGACCCCCACCCATACACACAGTGATGGGCTTATTTAAGCATGAGATACAGGTGTATAAATAGATGGAGAAAGCTGAAAACCTTTATCCAACAACACAAAAGCTATCCTGACTGAATCTGGTCCATGTTTGTTTGGGTCTAAATGAAATAAAATATGTAAACGGAGCTGAAACATCTTTCCTTTTAGAAAAGATGGGTTTTATACATGCACACACACACACACACGCACACACACACACACACACACACATATGCATACTTGTCCTCGACTGCTTATAAATACAGAACAGTGGGCCAGTTAACAGTTGTTAACAGGTTGTCAAATGAAATAACCTCATGTCTCTTAGCAACACAATGAGTACCTTTCCATCACAACCCAGGCCTCTGCTGGACATCCTCAAGACTGTGTGTGTGTGTGTGTACCCGTCTGACAAGATCTCACCAAAACTTATTGCTCAGAGGTTGTGATTCATAGCTCATGAGATTTTGTAGAGTTGACTGTTGTGTTTTATCGATATTAACTTTGTTTTTGATGTTTCTCCTATAATTCCATAGGAGGCATACAGTAAGAGTAAAGAACTACAGTTAATGTGGATAGAAGATCAATTGGGTTTGGAAGAGTTTGGTGATGAGTGATTCTTGAGTTCATATTGAAATCTTTTGACGGCACACATTAGTCTGTGAATCAGGAGTCTCCATTTAATCTCATTGAGATATTGAGGAGATCTCATTTATGATTTCCGTTCCATACGGGATGGTATAGCTGAAAAATATGGACTGGTGTTTACTGAGAGAAGGGAAATGTAAAGTCATGTAATCTCTCACAATAAAATTGTCTTTGGCATCTGTTTTTATTACATTACAGTTAATATATTCGACATTTTCACCAGGCAAACATCTATTTATGACTTGTATTAATATTTATCTGGAATTTGAAAGGATATTACATTTTCAAAACGTTAAAGCCGCTGTAAGAACAAAGAAAGATTTTTATTTTTATTCATTTTAGTTAAATCACACAAATATCTCCTGTAAGTTTAGCTAAACAAAAGATATTATTTATGTTTATGAAATAATCAACATTTATCTTCTGTTTCCGGCATGCACCTGCGCTTTGTTCTGTAGCACCAAACCAGTAGTCATTTCCAGTTTAACTCAGATCAGCTAACTCAGTTACAACTAGCAGCTAACCTGACTTAATGTTATTTAATCAGTTTAAATCATACAACTTAATTAAAGTTAATGGGGCAAGTTGTCACAATGGGAACCTGCTATTAAACACCCTGTTATAGGATTTTTAGCAACATCGCAACAATAGACAATAAAAAATCTTTATTTTTGCCAAAAAAACTGAAAGCAACAAATTGTATACAATTGTATACGATTTTACTCTGGCCTGTTAAAATCGTACAGTTATTTAAAATATATACTTGTGACAACCCTGATACCTTATGTTGTTTGCATAAGCTAATGATGAACATTTAGTTTTAAAAGGATTGTTTTGTTTTTATTTGTCTAGATGTACACATTATTCATTACTTTTATAAATGTAGCTGAAACATACATTTCTTTATCTATTTAAGACTGACTCAGCACGTCCATTGTACAAAGCATTATGTTTTCTCTCAACATAAATTGCAGGAACTCTTGGGGTAAAACTCCGGTGCCCTTCTTAAAGGAATGGACACCCCAGGCTGGTTCTGATGCATCGATATCCAGAGTGTGATCTTAAGCTGGAACATTCTCATCTGACCCAGGATCATTCAAGCCCTCTGGACACACAGCCAGGCAATCAATCACATAGTAATACCAACCAGCCTCTCCCTCAGAGTTCCTTACCCCCCCCCCCCCTCTCTCTCTGCAGAGTTTGACTATGAATTCTGTCTCACTTTCCCAAGGGCAGCTGGACACTTCAAATCTCACTGCATTTGTTTACCATGATGTGTTCTGGTCAAGATAACAGGGACACCTTTGTCATATGTGTAATGGTAGCTTTTGGTACTTATGGTACTTTTTAGCACCCATGTGGTGTACTACTTTAATTTAGTGTTGGCATCGTACAGGTTAGGGTTAGGGTTAGTTTTGGTTTCAATGATAGCCAATAATTTACAGCACAAACCATTTTTTTTACCTTAAGCTTGGTTCAATGTTTTCCATCCATAAAAGTTTGGTTCCAGCCTGTCTAAATTTACTGTTTTTTAAATTCAAATATTTATATGAATGAGGCATGCTGTTGCCAAAAATAGGCTGTAATTGAAAAACACCAAGCAGTGCTGTTATAATGTTAGCAAAGTCAAAGTTTTCAGACATAGAAACTAATAACTGCCATTACAGTCACAGCTGAAGTTGCTCAGATAATGTGATAAATGATGTGGCAGTCAGGTACAATCCAAACCAGGTCTGGAATATGACATGTATTGCCTTCAGTAGGAAAATCTAATGAATCAACATATGAGAGATGGTCTATTAGATTGACTGTCATATGGTTCCTGTATAGACATGAAGATCAACTTCCAAAGTTGTGTTTCTGCCTCTGTTCCTGAGCTCCAGGACTATATGATTGCCTCCATGTGATACATTACGTTGACATAATTGCTGAATAGCCACATGAGAAATGGGATAACAATAAAAAAGGGCACCTAAGTTTCTGCTGGGACCTCGGAATTCATGGCATGCGATTGGATTTGCTGAAGGATCTTTCCGTGCGGCTGAGGTGATATTTATGACGGCCTGAGCTTTCACGCGTGGCCGCTCACCGCGTATACTCTGGGACTCTCTAATGCCATTCCACTATTAAAGCAGGAGACCTCTCAGCCGGGGGTCTACTGCTCTCTCCCTCTCTATCTGTTCTCAGAGCTAAGCTACTGAACTGAGAGCGAGCGAGAGAGAGAACGAGAGAGAGACTATTAGGAGGATGCTAAATAAAACCTGATTGTACAAAACTGGATCCATCAGCTTGACAGGTGGGACAAATGAGCTCCCATGGCGCAGGTTCCATTGTGCCTTATTTATTTGCTTTAATAACTTGAAGGACAGATGCAGTGTGGGGTCACTAAACCTAATGAAGTGTTACCACAGAGAGAGACAGAGAGAGAGACAGACAGAGAGAGAGACAGAGAGGGAATTTGGGGTTTGGAGAGCTCACAGTATTATACATGTTTAATGTGCCATGAGGTTATGTCTAGATAGCAAGATTATCATCCATTGAAAATACTTTTCCACTGACTATAGTGTATATAAAAACAGCCACCATATATAACAAGCATTCAACAATAAGGTTGTTTACGTTGTCTTGCAGTATTGGAATATGGGAAAGTATTATAACACCAAAAAGTATTATAACAAAAAACAACACGTCACCTTTTTGTGTCAAAGGTCATATTACAATTTTTTTCATATTACAGTTTTCACTTTTCATTATTAAACAAAAGTATGCCCTTTTTTCCCTGTTATATACCCACATACTAGAGAAATTACACTTGGACGAAACATGCAAGTGAAGTATGCAAATTCTTCTATATTGTTTTTCAGCACAGTGCATACAAACACCACAGACACGATAACATCATTTCTCATCTAGGAAACTCCAGACTATCACCAGACAAGTCTCTGTGTATCGCATCTATGACTGATTTTCACATCGTCTGCTACCTGTATGTATTGTTCTCAAGGAAAAACATTTCATTATATACCTGTCAATTAACTGCATAACTTAGGGCCTAGCTGCTTAAGTGACAAGCTCCTTTGTCATCATGGAGACCCCCTGTGACACATTAGCCTAACACGCATCCTCATAGTCTCAACATTCCCCTGCAAACAAATTGAGAAATAATTGTTGACTCATTTGAATAAGTGGCTCCCTGGAACGGACGATAATTGTTGTTAAGACACAAACAGCTTCATTTCCATGTTGGGAAGTGAGATTGTTCTCACTGTGAGATGGAAGCATGAGTGAAAGACAAGCCAGGCACAGATGCTCGCATAGTCATTCGACATATTGGGCTAGCGACGCATTCTTTAAACATGAAGTGGGAAGCTTGGGCAGGTATTTACTGCTGCCTCATCACGGGTGGTAAAGGAAAACGCAGGAGACTGAACGCTTTCTCTAGGCGTCTGCAGATGCTGTAACATGAGTCCCTGGAGGTATATAATAACCTATTACCTCCATCTCTGACTAAAACACACATTTAAACTACAATTACACCCCCTGCTTTCTTTGCCTCTTGCTTTTCATTTCATTCCCCTACAGCATCTCTTCTGCAATTCAGGGCTGCAGCTCTGGCAGCTGTGTTCCCTGTACATCTCTCTCTCTCTCTCTCTTTCTCTCTCTCATCATATGGTGCATGAAGCAGAGAGAGAGTCTCATTTTGTGAGGAGTTTAGTGGGCCAATTTATTACCCAGTGCACTGCACTCAATACACATTTCCTTTTTTTCATTTTTGCATTAGCTCAAATAGGATATGACTGTTGTAATATTGTGATTCAATATTGCATATAATCTAACAGTAAGTCGTCTGATCTGATAATACAAACAGTGTTCTGAGAGTTCTGGTATTTCGTGTAACAGAACTGGTTTGTGTTGCTCTGCTTGTCTGTGAAAGCAGAGCAATACAAACTATTGGAACTCCTTTCAGTAGCAAAACAAAAATAAATGACCACATTCAATATTTATACTGAATATTAACTTTTTTGTTTATTTAACTGACGAATTACTGTACCATCACACTCACAGTCATGCTATTTGTGGCTCAAGTTGATTTTGCCAAGTGAGAGATGTTCCTGGGTCAGCATTGTTTGTTGACCCTGAAACAACATTTCTTTAAAAAAACCCTATCCCTACCCTAAACCCTAACTTATCCCTAGGAAAATTATAGGTTTACAGGCACCTAACCAGGGTTATAAGCCCAAACTTTACAGTCACTGTAAACTTCAAATCTGATTGGTTGATTAGAATGTTTTCCCAGGGTCAACAATGATGTTGACTCTGGAACGTCTCTCATTTGGCAAAATCAGGAAGGCCCTATTTGTGCCAAAGGTGTGAATGCATACCTTGACAAATGTAACCAGCTAACAAAACCAATGTTTTCACTGTAAACAGCTGAAATGGAAATACCATAAAAGCCTAAAGCAATTCCAGATAAAGTACAGCTACTTTTCGGATAGAAAAGACTCTCTTGGAAGAATACTGAATGTCAGGTTAAAACCTCATTTGTGATTGCTGCTTTCAGCAATCCTGCACATTTCTAAATGTATTCAGGATTCTGCAACTAATACAGCTTTCCAGTTCTGACCTGTTCACATTTTGTCAAGGCTTAAATTACTAAATCCGCTTTACACTGATGTTAGTACAAAGTGTGCAGTCCCAGGGACATATGATGATATGATGCACTGATATCTGGACATCCTTTGCTGTATATAAACGAAGCAGACTATAAGAATGTAAACATAAGCAAAAAGATATTATACAGCTGAGGCAACAGAAAGCCCTTCATTTCAGACTAGATGGGTTCAATTTCATGGCCTGTTCTAGCTACTGTGGAAAAGAGGAATTGGAAAAATGTAAAATCAAATGTCTGGATTGAAGTTCTACCTTATTGGACCACCATTTTGTGCAATTTTAGGCAGTGTCAGAATGTATCTGTGGTGTGTGCTAAACTGACAGGAAGAAATGAAGACACTTTCAGCTGTACCAAAATGTGCTTTCACCCTCTGACCTGAGATCAGCTGAAAGTCGGAAGAGCAGTAATGGATGACTTGTCCTGAATTAGTACAGCTAATGTATTACAACATTCTAACTGCATTGTTGTGTACCAGTATATGTTACAAATATGTGCAATGTCAATATGAATTATTTCAAATTAATTATTCATAGGCGTGCTGCCTGTGTAAATGAAACAGGAACCGATATTGATTTTAGAAAATAAAATGACTTTGAAGAACGTGTGAGACAGCACGACTGTGTTTGGATACTTTACATTTACCCTTAGCTTTGGAGGTTAGACAGAGTTACAAACAAACAAATAAATTAAAGAAAGCATAATAAGGGGTGAATAGGTATAATGAGGTTTTACACAAAGCTACAAATTAAATTTACAGACTGAGGCTACAGAGTGTAACTAAAGAAAATGTTGCAGTTTTTCTCTCTCTTCATTCCGCCTTGATTACTCTCTGCATTTCTTCTTTAGTCTCAGAGAGCTTTTCCTTACAACTGTGGCTTTGTGTTCACTCACTGGGGGTCTTGAGCCTAAAATTGTGTAAAGCTGTTTAACAACCATCACCATTGTTAAGAGTGCTGTACACATACATCTTAAGTGAACTTTTAGCTTATAGGCTTAAAGTTTTAGGAGTAGTGGCCCTCATAATGGCACATGTCCATAGCAATTGCACTGGAACGGAAGATACAAGAAAGCTAACTGGGTTATAACAGTAAATCAAAACCTTTGTTTTGTAGTTCTGGACTAATATTAAATGTGGGGGTAAACACACATAAATATATACATATTACTAATATTAGTATAGTAACTTTATCGGTTGCCACATGACACGCGTTTTGAACCAAGCTTCTGTAGAAAAGTTTGAAGGCAAAAACAGATGTCAGACTGGATGAAAATATAACATGGTCTGTAGTTTTGGCTTAAATACTTTATAGTAATTTAATAAAAAGATAAAGATTTGACAAGCCATAAGAAAATGTAAATTGTGTACCTTACAACTGACGTGCTTTTATGCATCTTACTATTATTGATTAACCGTATATTTAAACCTCCTCAACTCTTGTTTTTCTCTGATATTAGTAATGCGCACTACAAATACAAGCACACATGCTCCTAAGAGAATACACTATACCCCCTTGATATCCTTTTGAACTATTTCGCACAGACTGTATCGAAAGCTTATTGGCTGCCGCGGGGGTTCGGTGACGATGATTGGCTGTTACCTGTTTCCGGGGCTCCTTTCCATTAGTGACGTTTTCCCAGCCGCCGTGAAACAGATAGAATGGCTGCCAGTGGAGGTAAGATCTTCTTTTATATTTCCAAATTTATTTACAAAAGTTTTCTAGACTACTTACACGTTATAGATCTGCGACACGGTTTCAATTTTGACGGAATAAGACAGAGTTTGGCGGTCCGTTTGTTTACATATTAAACTCTGGTGATTGTTTGGATATAGGCAGAAAAGTACGGAGAGGTAGCTGCTAGCGAGACTAGCCCAGCGCGAGACTCCGTAAACACGTCGTGATTATTCGTTTATCTGCTCGGTGGTTTGCAGTTCTGTTCGTTCATCGTCTTTAACGTGTGCCTAATGGTGTACTTGCGTGGTCTTTAATGCACTGTCACGGTTTATTTAGCGCTATGAAGGAACTGTTTAAAATGGCTCGAGACCAGACTAGCCTGATGTGCTAGCCGGCGAAACAGCACCTGGATTAGCACAGCTAACATGTTAAGCACCGAAACATGTCTACTGATGAAAATTGACTCGATTCCTTGATGAGACAAACAAAACTATTAAATGTCTGTGGTTGTCAAAAGCGAGTGCTCTATAGTCCAGGAAGTTTGTTTGTGTGGTTTAAGAGAGGTCGCACTGATTCCATGCGGAGGCATTGGTTGGCTGCTAATAGGGAAAAGTTGGCGACTGGGGGAGGTATGTTTGATAACTTTGGGTTGTTCTGAAATTACAAAGCTGTGTAACGGAACATCGTTGTCTAAGATTGAAGTTTTTGTTTGTTAAAGTGGAATTTAATTTATTGGTAATCTGCATCGTAAGCACATTATTACTTTAGACTTAAAAGTCTAAAAGATACACAAGTTCAATACACATTTAGTCTATTTCATAAAAGTAGAATTAAAAAGTCTTGGTATGTGTTTATAATGGTCGATCGTAGAACTACAGACATTTTATACCATTTATAAGAAATAACTGATCCTGTTGTGTCAGTGCTCTTTATTGGCACCCCGTAAGATTGTTTATACTTCTGAAATCATCACGAACTGGCTAACATTGTTATCTTGTAGACGTTGGGAAGCTGTTACAAGTTCAGAATGGCACTCCAGCGAGCACAAGCTACAATGGGGTAGATGCCCTGCATGCCTGTAACATCCTCCAGCAACTGAAATCCTTGTACGACAAAGCTCAGCTGACTGACATTGTCGTGGAAGTGGACCATGGCAAGACGTTCTCCTGCCACAGAAATGTTCTCGCTGCCATCAGCCCTTACTTCAGGTAGTACATGCACTGATCAATCCATTAAACCTTCATTTGAGTAACAGAAGTGATTCTAACATTTGTTGTACTTGGTCACAAAAAAACCATTTACAGTGTAAGTTTTCTTTTACAGAAAAGTTCATGTAAGTGCTTGAACGTTTTGCTTTTAAACCCTCTGGAACGCTGATTCTGTTTTCTTTAATATTAGGTGTATTAACTGAAAAACATTGTTTTTTAGACATACATCCATAAACATACATCCATATGCGTTTCTGTGGAAAACATAATGCCACAAATGTTGTTGATAGACGTTTACATGTATTGAACCAAGAGCACCCATTTAGCATAAGCTACTTAGAGATGTATACTGACTAGTATATATAGTCTATAGTGTATAGAGATGTACGTTATCTAGGTTTAAATGAAGTAGATTTAAGTAGCTTTGGGAGTGCATATTACTATAATCAGTCTCGGTCTGTCTCAGATCTTTACCACTTTTAGTTTATTTTATACGTTTATAATAGAAAGGTCACACACATCAGAATTTAATCATAACTAAAAGTATACTTGTATTCAGTCTAAATACAGGGGTCTGAAACGCTGAAATGTAGTCGCCAATGCATCAGTGTCTGCTTTGTTACATTGTAAAACTGTTTTATTTTGTATTTTGTCAGATCCATGTTCACAAGTGGCCTTACAGAGAGCAGTCAGAGGGAGGTGCGAATTGTTGGCGTGGACTCTGAGTCCATGCATCTGGTTCTAGACTATGCCTACACCTCCCGGGTCACCCTCACGGAGTATAACGTGCAGGCCCTGTTCACCGCCGCCAGCATCTTCCAGATCCCAGCCCTCCAAGACCAATGTGCCCAGTTCATGATCAGCCGTTTGGACCCTCAGAACTGCATTGGGGTCTTCATGTTCGCAGATGCCTACGGCCACCAGGAGTTAAGGGAGCGCTCGCAGGACTACATCCGCAAAAAGTTCCTGTGTGTGATGGGAGAACAGGAGTTCCTTCATCTGACTAAAGAGCAGCTGGTCAGTATTCTCAACAGTGATGATCTGAATGTGGAAAAAGAGGAGCATGTGTATGAAAGTATAATCCATTGGTTGGAGTACGACTGCCCGCGCCGGAAAGCAGATTTGCCTGAGGTGTTTGCCAAATGCATCCGTTTGCCACTGTTGGACGAGGCCTTTCTGAGTCGTATCCCCCCAGCCTTTGGCTTGGCCTTGTCCAGGGATTCCTCAGATAAGGGTTGGATCAGTGACACGAACGGCTGCCCGCAGAGGCTGGGTATGACTGCATCCGAGATGATTATCTGCTTCGATGCGGCTCACAAGCACTCAGGGAAGAAGCAGACTGTGCCTTGCCTGGACATTGCTGTCGGTAAGGTGTACAAGCTGTGCAAGCCGCCCAATGACCTCAGAGAGGTCGGCATTCTGGTCTCGTCAGAGAACGACATCTTCATCGCCGGAGGCTATCGGCCGAGCAATAGCGAGGTGTGTATTGATCACCGTGCAGAAAGTGACTTTTGGCAGTACGAACATGCTGGGAACAGGTGGCTTCCACGGTCGCCGATGCTGCGGGCACGCATCGGCTGCAAGCTGGTGCACTGCTGCGGGAAGCTCTTCGCTTTAGGCGGTCGCGTGTACGAAGGGGACGGACGAAATGCTCTGAAATCCGTAGAGTGCTACGATGCTAGAGACAACTGCTGGACGGCAGTCAGTCCCATGCCTGTGGCCATGGAGTTCCACAGTGCTATAGAATACAAGGACCGCATCTATGTACTACAAGGTGAGTGGGTTTATTGCAAAGTCACATAATATTAAGGTATGTGGACACACACGCCTGTAATTTATGGTCCGTTGTGTCTTCTAAACTTTGTTTAGGTGACAAGGTCAGGAAGGTTAACCTCACTTAGCCTAATCAACAATAGCGGTGACCAAAAGAGAGTTAGAAATTAAAAAAATCGTTTGCGATATTAATAAGATGCTCAGTTATAAGATGCTAATTTATGTAAAAACTTTAGCACGTGCATATTAAATAAACTCATTGTTATATTAAAAATGTTTTTTTAGGTGAGTTCTTCGTCTGTTTCGACCCTCGCAAAGACTACTGGGGGCATTTGCCGCCCATGAACGTCCCTCGTACTCAAGGCTTAGCCGCCCTTTATAAAAACTGCATCTACTATATAGCGGGCATCTGCAGGAACCACCAGCGCACATTCACAGTGGAGGTGTACGATATTGAGCAGAACATCTGGTGTCGTAAGAGAGACCTCCCCTTTGACCAAGCAACCAGCCCCTACATCAAGGTCCTTCTGCTTCAGGGCCGACTGCATCTGTTCGTTCGAGCTACGCAAGTCATGGTAGAGGAACATGTGTTTCGCACCAGCCGCAAGAACTCACTGTACCAGTATGATGACGAATCAGATCAGTGGATGAAGGTCTACGAGACGCCGGACCGTCTCTGGGACCTTGGCCGCCATTTTGAGTGCGTGGTGGCCAAACTTTACCCTCAGTGTCTTCAAAAAGTGCTGTGAGGAAGGGGAGATCATGACTCGACTCATGCTGTTTGAAACAGCTGATCAATATTTTTACAGGAGACATCGGTGGGACTGCTCAATATATGGTGCTGTCTATGTCCCCGACACAAGAATTTGGGGAGAATCTTAAAGCGTTAATGGTTTCAATCAAAAACTCGAGGGTGCTGTTCGAAAAAGTGCAACAGAAAAACGCAGTATTGCTTGTTTTACAGTTAGAAAAGTGAATCATAAGTGCAATTATCATATTTTTTGCGGATGTTGAGTCATTTCTGCTCCGTTATATCTTTAAGGTGCAAGTTTTTGTTGTTTTGGCTTGGGTTGTTGGCATGCATTGTTGGGTGATAAGAATATTTGATGTCTATAAGACAAGCAGTATGTGATAAATAAAAATTAATAGGTGAAAAATAAATTTATAAAGCTATCAATATTCATACGGGTATGAGCGATTCCGCTCACTGTTAGTGTGAATACTGAAATTTTGTTATTTTTTAAAGAATTTTCAGGTTTTCTGAATTATAAGTTGGTCCTCCAGTGCTGCCTATAAAGAGACTGTGTTTTGCTTGTTATTAGTTATTAGGGAATTTTGTTTAGAAAATGTATTTGGTTGCCAAGATGTACACGCAGGTGGCTGGTTTTTCTTTTGTATTTTAAATACTTTTTTTTCCCTTTTTTTTTTTATGTAAACTTGTGTGCTATGACATCACAGCAGTTTTTAATTTTCATTCTGCTTTTATGATATTTCATTGAGCCTAGCCTCCCACATTGAAATGTGTATCTTTGCAATTTCGCATCACCAGCCAGATATTTTAGTGAGGTTACAAGATTATACTTGGTCTCCATATTGGAGAAGAAAAGTGATACCAGCTTTATGTGTAGCTGAAATCAATACTAGGCAAATTCTTGATGGACAAAACATGGCAGAATAGGAGAAACCATCAGCCAGGTGAAGATGATGATAGGTAGCCAAAATGTGGATGCTTACATTCCACACAGATGTTTGACGGATTTCTCGTATGGGTGCCGTTTAAAAAAAAATGCCTCCAAAATGCCAAAACGGTTTCAAGGAATCTTATCCTGCAACCCATGGTCGCAATAACGTGTTCTGTCATTGTTTATAGATAAAGTGCATTAGCGTTTCCCTTGATAAAGTTTTAATGAATAATTCTAGAAGAATGGTCTTTTTTGCCGCAGTGGGCGGAGGTGAATACAGTTCAGAATTTTCAGTCTGTTAGACGTGTTGCATTGTTTTTGTCCAGGGATGTTACAGTGTCTGTTCCAGGCGTGAGCAAAGACTACATGAAGTCTCAGAATACAGTTGATTTTGCACTAAGGTGCTTCAGCCTCAGTTTCTGCTTTTGCAAATGAATCCAGTCCTCCTATGTTCCAGTTTCCATGAACTACTAAATGATCACACTTTTTTTTCCATCCCCTCATCTTCCAGTCTCATAGAGAAGAATATTTGTTTTTGGTGCTGCTTTTTGACAATCTTGTACAGAACATACAGTGATTTCATTTCTCAAAGGGTTTGTCACGGCCAACGCTTCCAAAATGATCAGTCTTAAGTTATTTTTTCCTCAATGTTTTGTTTTTCTTTTCTGGCCTCATGTTTATTTGGTCATGCAGGTTCCTGTGGCATGCTAATTTTGCACTACATTAATTCCTCCCTTGAATCTTTCAGCAGTGTAAGTACAGCGCTCTGTTCCCAGTCTCACAGACTTGATAAACGGCACCTTCGAATGGGACACCTCCGATTGACTCCTGTTGGGTTTCTTTCGTTGGCGCCTGCAGTACCGAGCCTCATCCGGGGCTTCAGTTGAAGGGAAAGGAATGAGAAATTGCAATGACTTTGGCGCAGTTGATTGCGCATTTCACATACTCTGATACTCAGTAGCACAGGAACCAGAAACAGACTCTTCTCAGGATTTTTGTTAATACACAGTACTGTATTTAAATGGTGTGTTGTGTGTAATATACTGTACCATATGTTTGCTGTACTTGCACAGTTTTTTTA
The DNA here is from genome assembly GCA_036877585.1 of Botia kubotai. Classification (NCBI taxonomy): domain Eukaryota; kingdom Metazoa; phylum Chordata; class Actinopteri; order Cypriniformes; family Botiidae; genus Botia; species Botia kubotai. The sequence goes on along the minus strand of JAZGTI010004974.1, from coordinate 9,026 downwards.
CAGGATGTACTTTGTTGTCCTTTTCCTCAACTTGAAATAGATTTGTTTGTTATTCTCTTTTCGGATAGATGTGTTTTTGTTAACTCTCCTGTTTGTAATATTTACTCTTAGGTTTTTTTTGATTTTATGGTTTAGATTTTGCTCTAAGAAATTGTGAATCACAACACAAGACTTTAATACAAACATTTATTTACAGAGTGTCATTTTGTTTTACTTGTGTTAGCCTCAGTTTTAAAGAACACAAAGCATTACAGAATACAAGTTGTGACCGTGCTTCTTTACAACACCAGTCTGTCTGGATGAAAAAAAATAGCTTTGAGAGAATTGATTTTTTTGTGTTGTTGGCTGCTGTGTGTACTCTCTACAGCCATTAGCTTTAGCCATTAGCACATTTATAGCGTGAGTTTAATTTATCCACAGAAAATGGGAGGAAACAGTGTTTTGTTTTACATTTTATTTGTGTTTTTGCTTTGCTTGTCTGTTTGGTGTGTGAGTTTAGTAATTATTCATGATGTCTACTGTGAAATTCACCTTGCACATAATTTGACAATTAAACAATAAAAAGTTACAGATTGGTGTTATGTTTTCCTACAGTGAGTGAAGAATTGGAAAAGATTGATTAATGTAAAAGAAAATATGGTGGAGTACAAAGTATTAAAAATCATTTGTTTATTTCATGATACTGTTTTACAAAAACCATTGGCTGCCTATTGCTGGCATAAATTCATATTTAATGAACATACAGTGTGACAATAGAACATGGACAATACAGTGTGAGCTGTGTATTCTTCAGCATTTTATTTATGGCTTTACTTGCATGTTCTGACTGGAAACATCCTTTAGGGGAGATTCCTTTTGCCCCCAAAGTCATGGTGTCGTTTACAAATGTTTGTCCCAATGCTACTGTATATAACACTGTTGAAAATGTCTTTATATGAAGCAAAAAGGCAAAAAAGCTTTCCTGTAGCTCAGTGGTTAGAGCATGGCGTTAACAACGCCAAGGTCATGGGTTCGATCCCAGGGATTGCACATTCTCAATGTATAGTGATCAATGTGTAGTATAATGCAATGTAAGTCGCTTTGGATAAAAGCGTCTGCCAAATGCCTAAATGTAAATGTAAATGTAAGAGGTTTAGGAGATGAGGGAAAGTTTTATATTCTATGTTCCTAGCAATCTAAACAGCTTTAATGTTAAATATTATGATGCATGAGGGAAAATAAGGTGGTTCTTGAAGGCGCTTCTACTCTATATAATGTTTCTATCTTACAACAGAATACAGCTTACAACATCTCACTCAGCATCACTTGTGAATTTCTATTATTTTCTGTATACTTTCTAGAGCTTCAGATGGCCCCCTGTGGTGATTTAGCCTGTCTGTTCTTCCTCATACTTTCTGCTGTATGCAGGGGGTATGTGCTATTTAATATTTAACCGAAAGCTATTTATCATCGAATTAGGAGGGGAACTAAATATTTGTTTGCTTCTAAATCTGACAATTGAGGAAATCAACCTTTCCAACAGATCTTTGGTCTCAGAGTTGTGTTTTAAAATCTAGATGATTTATTCCTTGCGGTATTTGGCTCTTACATTGTATGGTGACATTCATTTAGACACAATTAGAATCATAGTTTTTTATTGTGAATTTGATTTTTTATTACCTAAAAAGAACATTTAAAATATAGCATACAAGGTTACAAAGTTTTCATTTTGGCATCAGCAGCACATTGGAAAAACAAAATATGGGGAGCGAGAGAGAGAGAGAGTAAAAGTGTGTGAGACCCAGTGGTCCCATGTGTAATAGCAGAGGCAGAGGGCTTCATCATATTGCCCTTGGCTTCACTTTTCCCAATGTCACCCTATATGCAGTAGAAGAAAGACAGCAGGAATACATCAGACACGGTTCCATTGCTTCTCTGCCACACACACGCACAAACAAATGCTCCCCACTGGAGCTCCATCATAAGCTCACCTGAGCGGCTTTGACTTTAGCCGCACTGTTGAAAGTGTAATGGAACAGAGACCTCTGATACCACCAGAGAGCCCACCTCAAAAAAAGCCAGACAGATGCAAAACTCGTTTCGCTTATATTCAGAAATCAATGCAATTTGCTTTAGTGAAATGAAAGAAATACTCATTTTTTATGCTTTTCTCTTTTGTAAGGATTAGAGTCAAGCGATCCTGGAGAAGATGCAGCGCACTGCGTAATTCATAACCTGAACACGTTTAAAAAAAGCTTTTCAAGGTTATAAGCATTTGCAATGAAGGATAACCGAACTGTTTGTCATCTGCTAACCATAATCTTTGAAAATGATCCATGTCTTCTAAACATGTAATCTTCCTTTTGTTTATGAGGGATGTCGAGTTACGAGAGATTGTATATTGCCTGATTTTCTAAGCCGCGGGAAACACTGTAATCACCACATTAGGCTGATGTTTTTTGTTGTTCCTTCACTGTGACATTGTAAGGTGTATTAAAGATGATTTATCTAGTCACAGCTAAAATCCAAAAGAACTTATTCTTTTTTTAAATCTACATTAAATTGTTTGTGTTTTCCAATTGTGGAAAATTTAAACTTTAAGCACTTGTTATTTTAAATGCAGAATGAGAAACTGGCTGATTGATTCACATCATTTAGCTGATAAGTTTTTCTTTTTTTTACATATGGTGCGCAGATGAATACTGAAGTCAGATTTATAGTTATTGAAGCCATTTTTTTGGCACATATAAACATTGCGCTAGCCCTTTAAATTGATATTTTCCTTTAACGGTTCATTTCACCCAAACTTTCAGCCAAACATGTTTTGGTCGATCTCACCAGAGGTCGTCACTGGGCTTTATTTAGCAAAAGCCGAATTTCCAGTTGCTTCTCATTATAGGGCCATTTGGGTCTATGTGAGCAGTTAAACTGTGTCTCCACAGATCAGGATGGTCCCAGCCTCCCGTTCTGCACTGAGGATACATGCTTAGGGAACAGATCATGGCCTGTGGGCCACTGTCTTCTTCCCCCATTTTCACTCTCTAGCACCAAGTGTAATTACATCTGTGCTGTCCCATTGCCCCAAGAGGGAGGTGTGGTGCATGTGCCAGCCCTAAAGATCCCCCCCAGTGAGCCTCATTACACAGCCTCAGCCTGGCTCAGAGGACAGCTATAGAGATAAAGCATCAGTGGCCTCTCTAGCTACATGCTATGTTCCATAGCCTGCTGGCCACCTGTTTTTACATCAGGTTATTCACAGCTGTGACTGGAAAACGTCTTCCGTCATTGATGCAGTTGTACAAACATGGAGTTACTACCGATGTGCAATCTGACTACTACAAACTCTGTGTGTTGAAAATGACGATCTACGAACAATAACCCCTTCTGAAAATAATCATTTGTATTGTACATTCATTTAAAACACAAATCTGAACAATATAATGAAGTAGTTGGTTTATTAGTAGTGCTTGCTAAAGCTAAACCTCTTTTTATAGACAAACATGGTGGCGGCAAGTCTCACACTGGCAAACAAATAGTTATTGTTATTATTTCACAGTAAGCTGATTAGCGATAATGAAGTCAGACTGTTCTTTTAAACATGATGTTCCCAAAACTAATTTCCACCAAGAGCTTCACCAACATCTTTAGGAACTGAAGCCATATAACTTGAGAACCGCTGACTGCCTCCATCTGAAAAAGATGTTGTCACTTCTCGAATTCTCAATTGCTTTCACACGCATCGACCTGCTGACAACAGTAGAAGATAATCTGTCTCAGATGTCTGTAATCCTGCTCCATCATCAACTTTGACAACATGGAATATGGCGTTATGTGCTCTTGATTATCTCTGAAATTTAGAAGTGAACAAAGCACATTAATCCACATGCAATTAAGTGATGTCATTAACACAGGAAGTCTCATTCTGTAACGTACAGACATTGCTTTTCAGCAGAACATGACCGGTGAATAATAATTCCTGCTTTTAGGAATATCTGAAATGAACCTTTATTTCCCTTGATTGCCCCCCGCTCTCTCTCTCTCTCTCTCTCTCTCTCTCCTTCTATCTTACTACCTCTACTAACTTTGTCTGTGGGTGAGGATAAATGCTCATTTAGAAGATGAGGCAGCATCAAATTGGATTTTTTGGTGGTGGAAGCAGGACTCAATGAATTGTCCAGAGCCTTTAATTTATTACCATTTAAATGGAAGAATCATTTCCGAAATTATTTCAGCTTCCGTTAATGAGTTTTTAGTTGCCAATGTGAAATGAGATGGAACCCTAATGTGCACAGAGCAGAATTGGTCTTAATTTAATCACAGACCACACCACATTTAGGAATAGCCACACTAGCTGTGGAAATGGGTCTCATTTTGTTTCAATCTTTATCTTTTACAGCCTTTGGGCTCTTCTTCAACTTGCAGTATTATTGGGAAGTACTTTTGAGCCAGTAGGCCCTCTAGCACATGGGCTGTCCATGGCAGGAAGTCTAGTTATCCCATGTGCTCTGGCTCCTGTAAACCGGTTCTGTTGTATCAATTTGGCTAGAAGAATTTGGCTTTCTTTATCATGTTTATTACGGTTGATGCAACATAAATGTTAAAGTTTTCAATGTGTTTTTTGCTGACATTTTGGTTTCATTTTCAATCGCGAACCCACGATTGAACCCCATCTTTTAAATTCAAATTGATATTTAATGAAGCCTTTAGATATAATAAACTGTGTTAGCCATTACAAGACACAAATGTTAACAGTGATTTATGAAACATGACTTTTCTGATTACATTATCGGTTTTAAATCATTTTCTCTTCCAGCTAATATAGATTTTAGAGGAACCCAAGCAGCACTCTCCAAGACTCTCCAAGAGGAAATTGCCAATAAAGATAAAATACAAAGGAATGATTTGCTGTGCCCCTAAACCAAACACTGTCACATGAATGAGTCACATGAATGAGTTCTCCTTCACTGTCCGTTCTGTTATCCTTGCCAAGGTGAATGTGTTTGCCAGGCCTGGAACTGATGTATTGGCCAGAACCAAATGGATTCTGACTCAAATGTCCCATTTGTTTAGCCCACCTAGTCATGGGGTAGGCCTTGGATTTCATTCAACAATGCTCGGTGCTTTAGGGACAAAGTGTTTTTTTAGTAAAGTTGGACTGGTACATGATCGTGCTAACCTGTTATATACTGCTACTCTTACAGTTTAATATTCCGTTTACAGTACAGTAAAATGGAGCAGCGTCAATACTGAAAATTTCATAATACTGAAATTCATAATGCTTACAAATATAATCTATATGACAACCAGAGCAAGTAAATAGAGTTGTTGTTTACTAAACAAAGTTTACCCACTTTTTTTACCCAGAATGCCTTGATCCTCAGACTTCTAAGTCAACCATCATATTTCCTATCCACTGTCTCACCATAGGTATTAACTGCTTGCATGGGGCATAACAAGACAATGACATTTACCATGGCTGTAGGTTTCTTCTCCTCTCTCACTCTTCTCTCAAAGGAAAAGGTCACGCTTCAGGCTTATAAAGTAGTTGGAACGGAACAAAACAAACAAACAGAATCAGAGCAGAGCCAAAGTGCTATTTTCATTCTGGGGTTTGCCTGCCTAATGCGAGTACACAGAGGTAGTGCCCTACAAGGTGCTTTCCAGGGTGTCATTATTGCGAGACATTCCAGCAGAATTGGATTATGGTCGTCGAGTGAGATTTCACTGTGCTGCTTGGTGAAGGAAAGAAAGGCAGTAATTGGTCACGGTTATTTACCACTGTGAATCAAGCCGGCCCGCTTCGAGCAGCGGTGTACGCCCGCTTGAGGATTTGGCTCTATGCACAAATTACTGAACATTATCTGTGGCTAAGTAGCCGCAGGCGTAATGAAGTCTCCTCTCGCCTCACACTCACTGCTTCACTGTCGTCCCTATCGGCCAGCGATAAACGCCAGGAAGTGCCAGCAGACTCTCAGACTGCTGACCAGCTCTGTATGTGTTAACATTACATCATACCTCAGATGGCCACCTACACCTCACTGTTTGTCTGGATTTGTTTAGAGATTTGTTGAGAAGTTTGTTTCTGAAACCAGAACTTTTCTGCCTCCCTTAAATTGTTTAAAAATGGAAGTCTTTCTATCAAATTGTCTATAGGCTTCCCCTCCAAACCTTTCACTTCACCCTAAGGTCAAAGACGCCAGAACTAAGACAAGGAATATTCTCCAAAAGTGATTTCATTCCTGCAATTACTCCATGCAGATCAAGTAAATCTAAACAAATTGAGTTTTTCTATGAATGTTTGTGTGTGTGTGTGTGTGTGTTCCAGAGCATTTGTTTCTCGCAAAGCTGAGTTCCAATAGAGTCCTGTGTCTTCACACTTTGGTTTGTTTAGAAATGTCTGTATGTATATGCACGGGAGGGGTGAAGGACACACACACACACACACACACACACAAACACACACACACACAGCATGTATACGCAAGTGGATCTGCCTTCAAAGCAATTTAAAAAGCTCTCTGTAAACCAAACACAAACAACAGTGGATATCAACTGACAGAAAAACAAAGGCTGACTGACTCGCATTGGAGCCGATGTTTTGATTAGACAGAGGTTTCGTATGGGCAGCACAGGTAAAGGGGGGTATTGGCAAAAATATCTTTTCAGAGGGGTTTTCACAGACAGGAAGTGGCCAGCTCATCAAATCTATTCCTGTGTTTTTCCCTTCTTAGCTTTTTAATGAGGTGGACTTTCTCTGGGCCTGCTAGTTTGGTGTGACCCCTTTCTGAGGCCCATGTTTAATGAAGTAAATAAGCACAAATATACACATGCGTACCCACACAAACACACTTAAGCTCTCTAATCCTGAGGTCAGAGTCATTATATCCCCTCTTGCGCCTTGTTGCGACCGGCATTCATTTCCCACTGGCAAAACTTACAGGTCAAACTAATGAGGAAGAAGAGAGAAAATTTCAGTAATTAGCCTTTTGCTTTTCTGTGTCTTAATGAATCTCTGATCAGCCCTCTACTCGTTAAATGCTTTTACCTGTGTGATAATTAACCAATGAATACTTTAGAAAACAAAGAGAAAAAATTAGAGGTGACCACCAGATAGAGACTCATTACCGGCGCACCAATCAAGCGCTGGCCCCAATGAGGGCACTGGTCATCATCACACACCGCTAAAACACGATCAATCAAACTCTGCCAGTCAGATGTTTGGTGTGACGCAGAGCGAAGGGCAAAGAGAACGCCCTTATCATCATTTTCACAGCGGAAAAACTCATTACCTCACCATGTTCAACTGCAGGGCCAATGCAAATGATTTTTTAATGTATCTTAGCTCCTCATGTGCACTGGAAACGGGAGTTTCCCAAAGCACGGCTGATTGGATCTGCTCCTCATCATTGGGTTAAATTAATTGGGTAATCAAGTACTAGTCATGTTTTCACTGGTCATGTGACAATGGTGGGCCCCTTAAGGGCCCCACTAAGGTCCTGTATGGTATAGCCTACCCCTTGAGTCTAAGTGAGAAGAGACACATTTAATAATGTTCTAGGCCTTGGAAATGTATTCAACAACCCTGATACAAAACTACATTTAAACAACTTCCGGTGTTTGTTTCACTTGGCACTTCTACATGGGAGTCTGGTACACCTGTTTGACAGCTACTGATGTGACTCGTATGGTACTGCTGTGCTTCCTCTTCACCATGAACTGTCACCATAACAGACAGCTAAATAGGAAGAGACAGAGCCAGGAGAGAGAGAGATGAACACTAAACAGAGACAAAGAGAGGCTCTACGGAGTAAATCAAAGATCAACGGTCAAAAAAACAGAACACGTACATTGTCCACGTCGAAAAGATGTAAAACAGCATAGTGTGATATTCAAATTGCAAAACCAACATCCTTCTTTATTAATGAACTGTATTTTAACAGATACAGTATGTAAATAGTTTCTTAAAAGACAGCCGTCAATTACATCCGTGAAATTCAAAGCGCTTGTGTGAAAACATGCCTAATTAATTTACTCTGTTTTGTTATTCAAGTCTGCTTTATTTTTTGTATTTGTTCTGCTAATTTAATTTTATTCTGTTTTCAAATTGTGGTTTTATTCGTAATTTTAATGTTGTTCATGCTAACACACATTCTAATGAAAGTGAAAGTGCCTTAAAATACATACAGTGTGAAGTCAATTCAGATTCAAATCAAATCTCAGGTGAATTATGACTTTGAACATATTTTTTACATTGCATCGCATCATAGTGTTTTGGTCTTTTCTGTCTTTTTAACAAAAAATGTGTTGAATACCTAAAAAACCTAAGAAGGATACTTAAAAGAAACTCTCCCAAGGACAAAAACATGGCGTCAAATCAGGATTTACTACGCAGTCATGACTGTTTGGAGCTTTGCTCAATTTTTCACGTCAATTAGAAAGCTGGGTAACAAGTTTGAAATGTCATAGCTAAGGGCGTGACTAACTAATGGAGCAAGTCCCAGGTGTTCTAAACCAGTAGCTTGGAGCGGAACACACACTCTCTCTCTCTCTCTCTCTCTGTCTCTCACACACACCTTCTCAAACATTCAGCAAATTGCCAAACCAATAAATTAGGCAGGCCCTGTTCAAGGTTTGGGGACAAGGCAAAGGACGCAGGAAAAAGCCCTTGAGATGGAGACAGGCCTGCTTGCTAGCTGAGTATGGTTGTCTCTGCTTGATTTCCCGACCTCTCCACACCCTTTGTGTTTTTATGTCCCCTACCCTTGCCATCCATCCCCTGGTGCTGTGGTTCGTAAGTGTTGTCCTTCATGGTCTTGCTTTTAGAGTTTCCCTTTTCATGCATGTCCAAAGGTTATTAAATGACCCATTCCACAACATTTATCCATACTAAGACTTAAGAGCACTGGACAAGAGATCAACTCCATCATTTATGGCACCAACGAGCACAAATTTGTTCCTGTATAATGGTTCGCGTTTTACAGAGCTGTTCTAGGATCGGTTTTGACATTTCATAACCTAACCTGACATGATAATTAAAATAATATAGG